>JASFCZ010000380.1:0-10627 GCA_036937155.1 Cyathus pygmaeus
CCCGACGCCAAGGTAGCTGGCCCGGGAGTGCATGATTTGAGACAAGTTAGGTGTGTTGGTGTAGAACTGGGTTGGGCGGGAGGTGCGTGATGTTTGCTTTGAGCGCCTCCTTCATGCCTTCCTTCAATTCCACACTCCGCTCGACGCTACTTGACACAACGCCTGCAACAGTTTCTCTCATTCTCATCTTCTATGTACATAGACGTGGCATAGCTGAATTCAAGCTCAAGTACAAATAAAAATAAAAGTAATCCTGGGCTTGTGTAGTTAACCGAAATTTGAGCCAATTCACAAACTGCATAAAATTTCATCCCTACTGATGTCTTTATGACCACCGCAGGGGTCGAACCTGCAATCTCCTGATTACAATTTGGGCCACTATTTTTCGCCATCGTAGTCAGACGCGATGCCATGTCGCCAGGCGGCCATTCAAATAAGCGAGTGCAACTAGTAGACGAGCGATGCATCCCGACTCGTGGAGCCGGAGGTGGTAGAGCCGCCTCTGCGCTGGTGGAAGGGTCTTTAAGAATAGAATCTGTAAGCTTTTCGTAAGCAAGCGTAAGGAAAAAAGGAAGAAAGGGCTTACCAGCGGTGCTCATATTCATCTCACCCAACCTATGCGCATCCCCATCCAATCCCTATCCCCCTGCCTCTTCCACCCTCCACCTTCCTTCGCGAGCCCGTTGTTGACCTCGGCAGCTTCGCATATATTGACATTGGCGTCCGCGCTGGTCTTGTTGGTGAGTTAGCAGCCTATAAAGCATGATCCCAGCCACTTGCGGGGTACATTGAGCGGAGGTGGTGGATGCAGCAAGAGCGGTTGGCTATGTCTGGAGTTGGTGGATGAGTGGCGCATTATGCAGAAAGGGCCAGTAGTGGAATCTGCAGGGGCATTGTAAGTTAAAAGTGAAAGGAAACGAAGAAACGAAAAGGCATACTACAGTGACATGGATCTTCATCTCATTCAACCCGCTTCAATCCCAGCCTCTCCTTCGCAAGCACGCTGCGGCTGACCATGGGTTGGAGCACAGATCTGTCCTGTCATTCGCCTTATGAGGGCGCTGGAGGTTAAAGTGGTGGAGCCTGGTTTGACGGCGTCCTTACTCCTTGAGTTCTTTTCCTCGCTCGATGCTGCTAGATAGAACTTGAGCACATCAGACTAGCTATGCATTCATGTCCCACGAGCACGACTGCGATGTTGAGGGGTAGACTGAGGTTTACATTGAGGGTGTCCAATGGGGGGTTATCTGGTATGGTAATGGTACGTTGAAAGTCGAGGATAATGGGGTGTGACTTACGACGTCGGCGCGTAAGCCTACATCGTCCTCGAGAGTCGAGAGTGGGTCGTACCCGATGAACAAGTTGAATTGTCGAACGTTGGTCGAACGCAAGGACCACAAGGCAGGTCTTGTTGTAACTCCGAGCACAATGTTGACGACAACGCTACTGGCGCGACGGGTTTTGTGTCATTCAGTTCAGCGGGTTATCGTCGTGGATGCAGGGAGAGATACTATGCGCTGTGTGTGTGATAGAGTTATGGTACGCGCACTGCAGATTGCTGACGGGCCTTTCTACAAGACTCTGAGCGCGATTCAATCAGACCGTGAGTGGGGCTCGTTTTGGATCCAATTCTGCGAGTTATCGCGCCCTACGTCGAGGTAGCTGGCCTTGGAGTGAAACTGAGAGCATATTATGAAAGGTTGGGTGTATGGTATAGATGTGGGTGTTTAGTGGCAGGTACGCAGGAGAAGACGATGGGTGAGAGCAAGGTCGCGACCTTCAATTCCACACTCCGCTCTGCTCTACTTGCCTGCAAAGAGTTTTCTCTCATTATCATCTTCTCAAACAATATACATACTACATAGGATGCCAGAGGATGTGAACGTACACTCGGAACATCCATTCATGTGCCTTGTTTATCTTTGCCCAGCTGAAGAACAGTGGTAACGAATGAGAAAATAATAAATTATATGATAAAGATAAAAGTAACTACTAGGGGCGCAATGCGCAGCCGACAAAATGGTAGCCAGAGGAAGGTAAAACGAATGTAACTACAATAAGAGTGTGCAAGGCGCAGCCGACAGAGAGTAGCCAGAGGGAGAAGAGAGGGAATACACATAGCAAGGAATGGGTATACGGCCAATGGAACCAAGGGACTACGACCAAGAGGACATGAACGGGCCCACAAGCGACGCAGAACGATACACGGATACGGAGGAAACGGCAGATGGCCCTATGTGAACTGGCGCTTTCTTGACGATGAACTGGAAGAGGGCGACAAGACCAGCATTGAGGAAGCAACGACGAACGGGAGCTTTCTTGACGCGAGGTTTCTTGACGAAGGACACAAGGAGACAGGAAGAGGAAGAGGAGGCAGGAGGCAAGGGTAGACGGGCTTCTTGACAACGAGGCAGTGGAAGAGAGGGAGCTGGACGAGGGGGCCCTGAGCGAGGAGGGACTTGACGAGGGGGCTCTTGATGATGGGCAGAGGAGGAAGGGGAGCTGGACGAGGAGGATCTGGGCGAAGATGGACTGGAGGAGGATGCACTTGCACGAGGAGGACCTGGGCAAAGATGGACTGGACGAGGAGCAGATAGACGAAGATGGACTGGATGAAGAGGGACTACAAGGGCCAGAGTACAGCCGTAGACGCGAAACGAGACACCTCTTAGAAGACCGACGAAGTCCGTCTACGACCCACCGGCGGAGAACTAGCAATGGCCACCCGGTTAGTCTTTGTGTCCACCATGATCTGAACCAGCTCGTTCCAGCTGCATCCAAGGCTCGGGGTCACTTTCTGCTCCTCGACTTCCGTCCAATTGCTACAACACATAAGAAGAATCAGTAAGTCAAATCGAAATCGATGGTAATGAAAAGCACATACACGCCGCGGAAGAACTCATGTTCCCTCATCTGCGTATAGTCCAGACGATCATCGGGAGATACAGCAAGCACCTAAAAAACCAAAGCCATTAATACATGTGAAGTTCGCGCTTGATTGAAAGGTCTTACCCTGTAAATGAAGTCTGCCTCCACCTCAGATAAACTTGGAGACAGAACGAGGGTCCGCAGGGCATCATTTCCAGGATCATCTTCGAGCTTCATCAGGTCCGCAAATGGGTAACGCCCTCCCGTCAGGAAAAGATGGGCCATGACCCCGACGGCATAATAATCGGTACCGAAGCTGTAGCACTGCGACTTCATGACCTCAGGCGCAGCGTACAGCGCCGTCCCGCACTGCTGCCTTATCTTCCATGGGTTCTCTTCGGTCGGCCAAAGAGGGGGGAAAGCATCGAGGGACCTCTGGCCAGCGTCTTCGAGAGCTTGAGACTTCTGCGCGAGGGCGAGCCAGGATGCGTAGGTTGGCGAGGCTAGGACTTCATCCGTAGGCCATCTGAAGCGATGCGACATCCCGAAATCTCCAATACGGACATGATTGTTGGTCCCCATGAAAATGTTCGCAGGTTTCAGATCGCGGTGGACGATCCCCCTCTGGTGAAGGAAATGTACCCCAGCCAACTAAGAGATACGATCAATCAGGATGTCTGTATACGAAATAAGGAAGAAGAGGAACATACGATTTCCGCGAGGTAGTGTATGATGATATGACGTGGCAGTACATCCATCAACATCTGCACATCCTCGAGCGTCCCATTCCCAAACACTTCCTAAACACATACACATCCATCAGCCCTATACGAAGAAACGCAAAACAAACCACTTACCAGCACAAGATACCTCTTCCGCCTGTTCACTTTCCCGTCGTACATCCTCGGCGTCCACGGCGATTCGTCCAAGAGCTTCGTCAGGATCAGCTCCCTAGAAGCAAGGTCGTCCCCTTCGTCCGTGATGACGCTCTCCATGAACTTCACCGCCACCTCCCTCGGGAAAAGCCTATCGTCCCCTTTCATAAGCTTGTATAGCAGCACGGTCCCATACGCTCCTTGTCCAAGGGTTTCGCAGGGCGCATACCAAGCCTGATGATTGCGCGAGGTGCCTTCGCAGAGCTCCATAGCGAGCATTTCCCCTTTTCCGTCCTTGCGGAAGAAACGGGTCTTGTAGTCACCTGGATAGTTTACCTGAAAGGGGAGTGGGCGCTGAGGGGAGCCTGGACTGAGGATGAGGGCGGAGGCCGGTACGGGAGAATCAGCCTGGATGATCGCCTGAGACGGGGCACGTGGAGGAGAAAGGCGAAGAGCGAGCGGAGAGGGAGAAGGTGCAATTGCGTGGGCTGGTGAGTGTGCTTTTTGAACAGCACGGGGGGTCGTGTCAAAGCTAAACGTATGTCAATTCAAAGAGGACATTCTAATTCCAAGACACTCACCTCTCGTCTCCCAACAGATCCTCTTGAGCAGGACCTACCCTGTACTCCGAACGCGTGACCTCTTCGATGATGTCGATCTCGTACGTTCGTTCCTGGGGATACTGGAGCATTTCGAGGGAGCTCTCGGATCCACTGGAACTGTCCGTCTCAGAGCGACTCAACCAACTCGATCCCGAACCAGACGAACTTGACCGCCCAGAAACCAATCTCTCCCTCTCCCAGTCATCTACCAACCCAATCAACATCAAATCATTAATAATAAAAAACACAAATAACCCACCTCGCTCAGAGTTCATCAAATCCACGAGCCACCTATCCAATACCCCAGCGCTCGTCGCCACCTCCTCAGCCACAATGCTAATGTAAGTCCTAATATCATACAGTTCGACCTCGGAATTTTGGATGAGATCGTTGACTACACCGCGTAGGTCGACGAAGGGGCCAATTAGGGGGGGTCGGACACCTTCATTGACGGGTTGGGTCGAGGTGGTGTTGGGTGAAGGGGCGTGTTGAACGGGGATAAGGTCGGTCTGCGTGCTGGACGAGCATGTTGATCGGTTGGGTGGGGCGTAGGTGCACGGTGGTGGAAGGTCGGTCTGTACCGCGATCGTCGTTAGTGCTGGGTGGTCCATCGGTCCGGGCGTGTCAGATGAACCTTGAACGGTATCAGTATCGAGAGAGGTCGATAGAGAACGGTACTTACCAGGTTCGGGCAGTGTCTGAGATGCACCTTAAACGATATCAGTATCGAGAAACATAGATAGAGAATGGCACTTGCCATCACTGACGATGACGTCGCTCTGTCCGCCTCCATGTTGACTATCCCTATGCAGAAGGTAGGTTATCAGCATTAATGACACCATACATGCACAGAACACGAAGAGCAGCACGTCGATCCCGTCCCATTGACCTTGAGGGGACGAGGGAAGAACAGGCACAGTGAGACAAGGTACCAGAAGGACACGAGTAGAGGCGGGGGATTCAATAGCAGCAGGGGCTGGAGTAGGGTCAGGAAAAGCAGGGAGGCGACCATCAGCACGGGCAAGCGTAAGCTTATAGGCAGAGTACGCCCTCAAGACCGAATCACGGAAACGGAGAAGATGGAGCCTGGCAGAAGTCAACGACACCAGGGATGAACCATAGACTGGGGTATTGTCGGGCGCCAGATGCGCACCAGACATAAAGGTAGGCGATGTAAGAGGAGCCACTGAGAATGTAAGACATGGAACCGGCAAGGGACTAGGAGCAGGAGGGGTATAGTCGGGCGCAGTAGGCGCACCAGAGGAGATAACAGATGTAGGGGCCGATAAAGGGGCACCAGAGGATGGCGAGGGGAGAGGTGTTGGGGCTGGAGGAGGGTTGTTGATAGACGACGGAGCACTTGTCTCGACGTCGGTCGTGTTAGCCACCTGAGACACCACTCGGGAGGCGAACGAGGAATGATGGATGGCGGGTTCGGTTCCATTGCGAATCGCACAGACTTCTAAAGGAGGTGAGGTGAAGGAGTCCCATAGACACACGTCGTCCCGGACGACAGCGGGAGAGAGAGCTCGCTTTGAGGACACGGCCACGGGCGGAGTGGATGTTAAGGGTATCAAGCCTAGCAAGACCGCGAGGATGGGAGCAGTGAAGAACATCTTGGGAACGTCAGAGCAACAACGGTCTTGAAGCAAGAGTGAATCTTAGATATCAGAAGAGAGGAGAGATAAATGTCCGCCGCTCAGCCAAGCAAGCGCGAGAAGAGGATGAGAATGAGGGAGATCAGCCACCAAGGTTTGGCAGCAATGAGCGAGGGATGATTCGGAGAGAGAGCAAAGAGCGAGCCTCGTTGTTACGAGGAGGAACTAATAAGTAGAAGAAGAAGATTGGTACCTGCTAACTTTTGAGAGAGCGGGTGATTCGAAAGAGAGGAAGACGAGAGTCTGAAGTCAAGGAACGACCGTCCTTCTAAACACGACCTATATAAGTTGCGAGTTCCCACGGTATCTCAGATATCGCGTGACGTCACACGAATCTCCTCTGTACTGCACTGGCAGTGTACTCAACTCCTCCATGTCAATGCAGCCTCGAGGTCGCGCATACCTGGTCTAGATATCGTGCACATGACTGGGGCTGGTACATCATCCTGGCTCTGAGGCGTGTGGGCCTCATTCAAACGCGCTCAACAACACTTCGACACCACGATGTGGGATACGCCTCCGACGTCAACGACGAGGGTGTGGAGGGGAAAGTGCAGAGATGTGGGTACGAGTTGAACGAGAAAACGAGTGTCGGTGTTTCCGTTGAACGTTCTTCCCCATTTCTCTCCTTTTTACTCATAAAAGCCACGTAGATTCACGCACTACTACTAAACGGAGGCAAGCACCACTCCTCCCTACTCTTTCACCAGACTATCTGGGTCTGCTGCCCGCCTGCCACCGGTGATGTTGCCTTCAAGGGTAGCGAAAAATGACAAAGATCATCATCAGCCCTGTTACCCTCTTCCCGCACCTCCGAGGACGCGCATACGTGATCTAGATATCGTGCGCGTGGCTGGGCTGGGTCCGCATCGTGGCTCTAAGGCGTACAAGCCTTTATATCGAGCCAAATCAACGCTCGCAGGTGACGCTTCAAGTTCCAACAAATCCGGCATCAACGACTACGAGCTTCCCTGTAAAAGCCTCACCTCGCAGTCATGCACTCCTACCCAAGCAAAGGCAGTACGAACACCAAAGCGCGCTCGCGAAAGAAGGTGGGGATGGGTCTAGGAAAGGAGCTGTGAGATGGGCACGAGTTGAAATAGAAACGAGCGATGGTATGTCCTATCTACTTGCTCCTTTCTTACTTTTACTCACAATGACCACGTAGATTCATTCACTACTACGAAATGGACGTCAACACAACTCTTCCGGCAGTCCTGCGATTCGCTGCTGCCTGGCTCCACCACCTCCACCCGCCTCCACCGCTGATGTAGCCTTCAGGGATAGCTAAAAATGACAAAGTCCACTATCATCCCTGAATCCAAATGGCCGCCTGGCGAAATGGCATCGCGTCTGACTACGATACTTAGAATTTGCTTTGACTTGCGTCATCAGGAGATTGCAGGTTCGACCCCTGCGGTGGTCATTACGTGAACTCGTAATTTTTGTGCTACATACTTAGTCTACTATGTACGTTCTCCAATATAGCCTCATTGTTCGTTCAGGGAGAAACGCGTCGCATCTGATCAGTATGACACGCAACGTATGCGATACGGTTTTCATCTTCAAGGACTAGTTGCCGAAGGAATCCTGGTATGAGTCTTGGATAGGTACATTCTGGTGTATTTATTATGCAGTGTGAGAACCTCGGATTAAGTCAACCGAAGTCAACAGAACCGAAGAAACACGGTGAGTCTTAAGCAAGAGGAAAGAGTAGGGAACGGTCTCGATTTAAGAACTAAGGAAACTACGTACAAATTCTACTTACTTATATACTAAATATGATACTACCTAAAGTAACTAAGTCCAAACTATGTCCGTCACGGAGTGGCTCAGTGTGAGAGCCATTACTCAGTGAGTGGCTCAACGTGAGACTCAAACGTCAATGAGTTGATGGATAAGAATCTGGAGCACAAGGAACTGAGACGCGAGTTCAGAGAGAGAGGAACAGATGACGAAAGTAAGAGCGGGGTAACAAAGGAACGGAAGAGATAAGCGCTAGTCGGGGACTTGCGCTGATCCGAAGTGGGCGCTCATCCATATCAGGCCACGGATGAGCATCCGAGAACCTGTACCTTACTGCAGGCACTGTGAGCCTTTCCGTTTCGCACGCTCGAGGTGGGACCAATAGAAAGAATCCATAAAACTCGAAGAAATGTCAGCGTCACCAGGCTTGAATATTTGAATGCGCATCTTATATGTACAAATAATCTATACTTCTTGGATCGAGACAACCTACTACATTTCTCAGTGCTTGAGCAACCCCCGACTGCGCCAATACGAAATCCACGACTTCACATCAGATTCACCCAACTTTTCTGCATTACGACTGTCAAGTACCGGAGATAAAGCCACAGCTTCGACATTTTCAAGAGCCGGGAATCCCATAGCCTCTTTCGAATACACATCGTCCTTTACGAGTTTCCGGAAGAACTGGAGAAGGCGTAAAGCTGGCACATTTCGCAAGAGGTCGTCATCCTCAGGTCGAGTTTTAGCAGATAGATCTTCTAGCTTTCGGAACCATTCGGCGACTGGAACAAGAGGTACTGAGAGTTCTTCTGATACAGTCTGAGCGATTGTACGCCATGAGATCGGATTGGGATGGGTTAAATGAATGATTTTGTATGTTTCGAAATCGGAGTTGAGAAAGTCGACGATGACGCTTGCAGCCATGTCGACAGGTATCCACGAAACGAACTGTGCAGGAACAGTGGTCAGTATGGCTATTACTCCGTTACATCGAAAACAAGTACCTTATTCTGATTAGGGAAGCAATCAAGTACGGTAGCACTGTGGACCATAGCTGGAAACCATTCATGCATATTCCAGCATCCATTGATACCTCCCGAAAGTTGACCCACTCGTACTACCAGCGGTTTCAATTCGGTTTGTGCAGCCACCGCGGCAAGAATCTGTTCGGAGACCCATTTTGACTCGGTGTATCCATTTCCGATGGCTGTCTTCGCCAAAATGGATGTGTTTTCTGCAATAGATTTGTATATTTGATTATCTACCATATCTTGAAGTACATTGTGGGTAATTAAATGACACTCTTTAGAATAGTATAGAATGTAGCTTACTTTGAAAGACACCAATAGAGCTCGAATATATGAACTTTACAGGGACGTCACGAGGAGATGAAAGGGCAAAATCGACGAGGACTCGCAGTCCCTTTATGTTATTCTCGAAAGACGTCAGGGATAGATTAAAGTCCACAGTCCAAGCTAATTCGATTAGCATATATCGCAACTATGGGGCATACGAAAGCTCACCATTGTGAATAATGTGTGTGACTGACTCTCGAATCTGATCAAAATAAGTGATCGTCAGTTGTGAACACGGCGATCTGTGTAGCGGGAACGAACCTCATTGAATATATCAGATGAGATACCAAAGCCGGCAACGCCAAGGTCGCCTTCGAGGAGACATATTTTGTCGCCGGAGAGCACAGAGCTCGGGTTTAATCCTCTCTCCACCAAAGCATTCCGTTGCCGACCTAATAGTGCCGGTCCCCCTCTCTTAAAACGATTCAGAGCGTAGACACGATGAACGGAGTTGCGTTCTGCCAGTGCTGCAAGAATGTAACACCCCAGTGCCCCAGTAGTCCCTGTGACAAGCACGGTGGCGTAATTTGACCAGGATGCAGAGTTTGGTTTGCGAACGTTAAAATCGCTCGAATACTTCTCAACCATGGTTCGCATAGCTGCTGCCCTATCGTGCAAGAGGTTCTCGACCTTCGGTGGAGACTTTCCGTATGCGAGTCCCACAATGTACTGTGACAAACTAGCGATAGTAGGGTGCTCGTATACGAAATTCTCTGGTGAATGACGTGTGTCCAGTTGCGCACTATCTCTCAGAGCCCTCACAAGTGTGTTCCGTATCCATGTCGCCTGTAAACTAAACCACAGTCAATCCCAACGAATAACTGAAAACCATCAGTTATTCACCTATCGCATCCGTTTTGGAATAAGTCATCGTCATCGCGAACTCCGTGAGTAAGTACTTTGTTAACCACCAGACGGACGAATTCGGCCGTGGAAACAAGATCCCATTGGGTAGGTGGTGCTATGCTCGATTGTGTGCTAGCTTCCACAGTCTCATATAACGCTTCGATCTTCTTGGAATAGTCCATGATTATGACCTGCCTCCTCACTGTGCTTTTGGCAGTGTATTGAAACGGTTTTGAGGGTTTCGCTACCATGATCATCTATCCGATAGTACGTAAGATACAGGCTGGCTCCCAGTAAACATATAACATACCTCTTTAAATAAGCGCGAATGTTGTGGCGCGAATTCATTCATTTTTTGCACAGTAGGCCTAGATATACAGTGCTTAGACATTGCTAAATATTTCGACAAGGGTCAAGTATTACCATATCACATTTCGGAATTCTGCCAGTTTCTTTTCATCTTGAGGATCGAACTTGAATTCAGGCTTAGGATCTATACAGTGCAAAGGGTCACTTCTCCGCACCTCTGATTTGAGGTCGAGAAATTTTTTCTGCATTTTTTTGATATTTTTCTTGGAAGGAAACCCACCAAAATACGTCGATTTACGATGTCTTCTCAACTTTTCCCACGGTGTTTCATTTTTTCGCCAGGAATCAATGACTTCATACTATCC
>JASFCZ010000381.1:0-10599 GCA_036937155.1 Cyathus pygmaeus
ATTGTCGACTTTTTGATGCCATCAGACAAGTCGAAAAGCGGTTGAAAGTCCCAAAGTAAATTTGCGTTTTCCTGATGCACTGTCTTATGCGCAGGAGCGATTCAAGTAATAGTAATAATATGTACATGTAGACAGTGTTGTGCCACCTGTAGTGAATAACGAGGTCTACTTATCGTACAACGGACACCTCTCTGGATATGTACGGTTCCCTGTTTGTGTATGACGAGTGACGATTTGTCGGCGGGAAGCGTTGTGGTGCTTTCAACGCGGCGTACTGGAGGACTAGAATCGACACAAGAGAGTATGCAGTGATCTCAGATATGTCGGTACTATAACAAATACTGGACAGTTATAACCTCAAATGTCTCTTTGCCAATTTGTTACTTGTTTAACTGTGGAAGAACGCAAGTATTCGACTAGAGGGATTCGCATGGATACCTATTACGAACGTCGATATATGTGTGTTGGTGAATATGAAGCTGACGTTGTAACTTGTCAAAATGAATATAACTTACTATACTTATGTTCTTGCCAAACCCGACAGGAGAACAGATAAAGTCTTGGGTTAAATGTGTTGTTCTAAATCTTCTGATGCAGAAAAAATGGGAAGCGCCGAGCACGGAGCTTTAAATTTCAACACCGAAATCTATGATCAAGTTACTACTTATGATCCGTGCACTGTCAAATTTCCTTCCGCTCATCATCACCTCAACTACGCTATTAGTATCATGCCCGCCAGACAATACTTACTCAAGTAGTGTACGAAAGTAAGTACAAGTAAAAGTAAGTTGCTGTGAGCTGGATGTCTTGGCCAGATCAAATAATTGTATTGACATCCAAAAGCACCCTGAACTTTGAAGTAAAAACGCCGCCGACTTGACGTAGCTTGATGTTGACTGTCAGTGTTAACCACGATACCCAATGCAAACGAAAGGATCGTCACAGGCATATAGATTTGTGGCGGATTAACATGGTACGACTGCTAGTTACAGAACGACCATCCTTTCTTTTTACTGAACCCCTCTGTACAACTGTAGGCAGACTCGGAGACAAGTTCAGGGCTTCTATGAACTTACTTTTCTCCGCCGTCATACTGGCTTTACTAGCAACGCTGTCGACAAGTCAACTTCTGTCCCAATTGCCTATTCTTTTAAAATCGCCATACCTTCATGCTTGGGTGCCTGCCAGTCAAGTATCCAGTTCGAATGGCGTATGGCCCACACTCTGGAATGGTCGCGTAAGCTTCAGTGTGAATGTCCTAGAAATATGTTCACTAACCTACACTTGCTAGCTTATAGGATGGTCAACCTGGATTCGAGTAGACGGCACGTCATATCAATGGCAGGGGAATACCTTGAAGACAAGACCGAATATGACAGCGAACTACGTTACTCCGACTCGAACCATATTCACCTTCGAAGCAGGCCCTGTCGGGTTCAATGCCACCTACCTCAGCCCTATCGATGTGTGTTCGTCCTGCGAGCTCCTCTCCTCGGTCTAACTATATCTTCGTCAGCCTTCAGATCCAGTGCCGCAGTCATTACCTTTTGCTTATTTCTACTTCGACGTTTGGTCCCTGGACGGGCAATCCCATTCCGTGCAGTTCTACTCGGATATGACAGGTGGTGAGGGTTGCATTTCGTAAACAGAACCTGGTCGTTTCCTTACGTGACATAGAATGGCTCACGAACGACGTTGGCAACGAAGTACAATGGAACACCACGCAGCCCGGAAACACTGTGTGCCACCGCATGTTCCTTTCAAGTCCATCTCCCATGAGTGAAGTAAACGATCTCGTGAGGGATAGTACTTTATTTTTTGCTATGGAGAACGTAAGTCGATGTCATACTTCAGTTATACCCTCCTGCTGACGTCTAATAACTTTGTCAGAGACCTGACATGACATGGCAAACTGGCGAAGATGCAGACACCTCGCGTGGCCGATTTAACGCAAGTCTTCCACTTTCGAACAGTGGAAGTACCAACTTTAGAGCAATAGGAAGCAAAACTCCATTGTGTGTGGTTCTTTCGCGTAATTTACATCATTGGGTACTGACACATCTTTGAAGTGATTGGCCAGTAGTTGCATTCAGAGTTGACCTCGGGAACATCAAACAGACGGACTCCCCTGTCGTCTATGCCGTAGGTCTCGTCAGGGATCCAGTTGTCCAGTACACAACGTCAGGCAGCATCCAGACTCGCAGCTCGTACTATTGGAGCGCGTACAAGACCGGGGATGACATTGTAAGTAGTGCTTATCATGTAGCCAGCGTTGCTGAGACTCAATTTGTCACAGGTCAAAGACGTTATTGGTAATTTCGAGGATGTGAAGTCCAAAGCTATAGACCTCGATAACAGGATTATGGCGGACGCTGGGGGGATATCATCACAATACCGGGATTTGATATCTCTTTCACTGCGGTTGGTATTCGCTGCGATGGATATCACAATCCCGAGGTTTCCGAATGGTACCGTGGACGCGTCTGATGTTAAGATCTTCATGAAGGACATTGGAACTTCTGGGTATGTTTCAAGAAGTTCCGATGACTCTTCGATGGACTGAACCCACCTCCAACAGTCGTGTAAATCCGGTGGATACCATCTATGCAGCAATGCCTGCGATCTTGTATCTTAACGCGACCCTCGCTGGGCCACTCTTAGAGCCACTGCTCGAATATCAGAGTTCTTCTGATTACAGGAATGCATATGCTGCTCCAGATCTTGGTACACCGGAACCTCTTGATGTATTGGCCCCTTATTAATGTCAACTAGGAACATCCTACCCTAAGGCTCGGGGCAACTCGAGCGATACTACAGAGCTTGCTATAGAAAGTGAGTAATTCATTTCCCTGCTTGAACGTTCAATTAAAAGTGATCGTAGACTGTGGAAACATGTTAATCATGACTCTAGCCCATGCAATGAAGAGTGGCGATGCTTCATTACTCGGACGCTATGTAGGTTGATCCACTACTTTACCACCGTCTTTAAGATGCTGATATAGATCTCATGTTAGTACCATCTTCTGAAGGGATGGCCTGACTACCTTGATAAGAACACACTTCATTTTTCGGGATAGTGAGTCGTATGTCATATATACATTTAAACGACTACTGACGTTCGATAAAGTATGAATGCCGATGGCCAAACCAGTCCTAACATGTCCAACCTAGCACTCAAAGGAATAACGGGCTTGTATGCCATGGGGGAAATAAGCAATGCTGTTGGGAGATCGAATGACACATCCTATTACCACGTAACGATCTACATTGTGCTATCATATTCTCCTCGCTGACCGACATAAAGGACAAAGCAAAGGACTATGCCAGTCAATGGGAAACTTCCGCTGTTTCTTCTGGTCATATAACTTCTGTCTACGGGGATACAACAAACTGGGGACTTGTATACAGCCTTTTCGCTACTAAACTAGTAAGCTCAGACCTTATAAGCGACGCTGTAAGACAGTACTTTTTATTGTCTCACCAATTCCAATACTTATTATGAGTCTTTAAGATATACACAGAACAATCACAATTCTATGCTTCTCAACTAAACAACGGTGAGAACGTGGATTTTATGTTGCATACTCACTTTTACTAAACCCTAGCTAGCTTCAAAGTTCGGTCTTCCCTATGATACGAGTGACGCACTCAAGGCAAAGTCCCGTATGTTTTATGAAGCATCGTTATTTTATTTTAAACTTACATGCTTGACTAGACTGGACCATGTTCTCAGCTGCGACTGTGACAGATTCATTAATTGGGATGATTTGGCAGCGGGCGTTTTTGGCAGGCGATAAAACGCGTTTTCCGACTACCTATGACCCCAATACTGGGGCTGCTATTAGTGGGATTGCAAGGTACGCATCTAAAGAGAAGAGATTTTGTCGTCGAGATACTCATTGCTTGTTATACATAGCCCTGCTCAAGGCGCGATGTTCGCCCCTCTGGCACTCAAGTACGCATGCTAATGGTTATTCGAGTGTGCTCGTGTCTGACTTATGTTGTCCAGGCTCTCGAATAAACAAATCTCAGTGGTACCCCCGTCGTCGTCGTCTTCTCCTTCCACGAAAGGCATAAATGCCCTAGCAATTGCTGGAGGCGTAGTGAGCGCTTTAGCAGTAATCGCAATATTGCTAGCCTTGGTAAATTACGGCTGGCGCAAACGACAAATATATCAACGGCGGAACGAAAGGCGTGCGCTAAATATCGCCGTCCATCGTCCTGTCGTTCACAGACCCGATACTTTAATCCCCTCAACGCCTGCGACGTACTCAAATTCCAACTCGGCGGGAACACTGAGGAGCGAGAAGAACGCGAGTCCCGGAAGCCATTTGTCGCGGGGAACTTCCGACCTGTCTTCGCCAGTGAACATTACTGCATCGACTGCAGGGAATGGAAGTCCAGGTGTTCCTGGCTCGGAATTCCGTGCTGAGATGGAGCAGTTACGACTTGAGGTGGCGGAATTGCGCACGCAGAGGAGTCAACTTCGAGATTCGGAGGCTCCACCGCTGTATGATTACGGCAATCGTGGCGCAGCTACTGGGGTTGACCAAGCAAGGAGCGAACAGGGGACTGTGTGATGGCCAGGATGTGGCTCTGGATCTGCCAACTGACACTGAATATGTATCACCAAAACGTTACGGACTTGTTTTGCTTTTTGCTTTCCATCATCCATGCACTCCTTCCAAGTTAAAACATTCCTTGTAAGTTAACACACTCCTTCCAAGTTAAAAACACTCCTTCCCAAAAACAACTTTGTTACTTCTTGTATCTCATATATTTTATTGTTATATATTAATTCCACTATTACATCGTAAACTTGAAGTTTGCTTTACACTTTTGTCCAGAGTGGATGGCTGTTGAGAATGTTCTTCAATGGAGTGTTGGTACTGGACTCTCAGTAGAGCTCGGAGGGCGATGATGAGTAGCGAGCATTTGTTGTGGAAGAACCTTGGTGAAGAAGTGATACAATTGAAAGCGATAGGAAAGTTTGTTCTGTCTTGCTACTAGTGTACTTCAGGACATACTTTCGAGGTGAAGCTCAGTGTAACGATACCGACTCCGAGTCGATCACGGACTAGCGTCGATTCAATATGTTCAACTGCCTATGTAGGGATTTAACTGCTATCCCGGGACTTGCTCAATGTTCGACTCGAAGGAAGGAAGAAATTTGACTAAGTACATATGATTGAATATTTCGAAACCGGACAGACCGTATTGAAAATGAACTTGTCCGAACTTGCGGCCCGTCCTGTGATGGTGAGTGCATTGTCAAGGACGCCGAGTCCGTCAACGAGCCTTCAACTGAGCTTGTTTTTTAAGTCTGAAGGAGTCGGTGTCTCCTGCTGGGCGTGTGTTCAGGGACCTCCAGTGGGCGAACTTTTTGTTACATTGCTCGGTAGGTTGTGGCGTGTCGTGCACTAGCTAGTGCTCGTACCGCATTTGCTGACAATAGATTTAACGCGATTGCAGAGGAACTGAAGCCTTGGATAATGCGCTATAATGCGTCGTTGATGCGTCGTCGAAAAAGAAACGTCGTAACCGAGCACAAAGAGCGGAGTTCGCACCCCAAAAATTCCAGCACCGACCTCTGAGTCTGATAAGATAAGATCATCCGCCTCCGCAAAAACACGAGGCAGAAGCACGCGCGCGTGGTTCGTGCCCGTGTTCGTGTTGTTCCCGCTCTCCAATATCTTATCTGTCACAAACGGACAATGAGCTCCCCTCCTCCTCCTCCTCCCTTGGCTGGTCCTAGCTCTGGTTCTGGTTCTGGTTCCTCTGGCTCTGGCTCCTCAGGCTCAAACACAACAGAAGTAGCCACCTCCCCCGCAGCAGCGGATGTAGCAAAGGAACCACCACCGCCACCACCACCGCTATACACGCCCACGCCGATTCACCCTCCGCCCGCAGGCGCACACCAGCTGAGGCGCCAATCATGGGCGCCTCCTCCCGCCCCCGGATCATTGGCCGCCGTGTCCGTGTCACTGTCTACTGCTGGCGCCGGTGGTGTTGGACGTCACGCTGACCACTATACACATACACCGAGCTCGTTGAGCTCCATACATTCCAGCCATACACCCAATTCATTGAACGCGACGCATACCCCCAGCCCACTCTCCCCTCACACACCAATCACGTCGCATCCCTTCTTATTCAAAGACATGCACCACGATCCTCATAATCAGAATCGCCGACCCGCCTCTGCCTCTGGATCAACATCAACATCAGCAGGTCGAAGGGGGCGGAGTTCCTCGTCAAGGGCACAGAGGAGGAGGGACGAGCATCTCGCGTTCAGTCCTGTCAGCCCCGTTAGTCCGGTTCCGGTTAGTAGGAGCGTTACGGTGGGTGCGCTGCAGTGGAGGAGGGGGAGTGGGGGGGTGCCGTTTGGGTTGGGTGCGTTTGTGCCTTGGGTTACATTTACATTTATACTAATTCTAATTCTAATTCTATAGGAACAACACCGGCAACAGGAACGGGCCTAGGATTCGACCACATAGAACGCGCGCGCAAGCGGCGGCGCATAATCGACGTCGAGTCTTATTCATTCGGCAGGGAAGGGGGGGACGTAAGGGTTCTCCCTGCGTCCCCGGAGGATAGGAAGAATTTTAGGAGGAATATGCAGATTGATATGAAGGGGTTAGTTGGGGATGCTGTTGGGAATGTGCGTCCGTTCCTTTTTTATAATAGGGGGGTGCTGATTGGGGGAAAAGATGAGTATTAGTCCGGGGTCGAGGGATATCGTGTTGGCTGCGTGCGTGTTTCTTTCGTTGCGAGATTCATTTACTTACTTATTGGGTGATATGACAGACGAAGAGGATTATTTATAATAGACCTCGAGTCACCCCTTGAGCTCCCGCGCTTTCTGCCACAGGGCGGGACGTGGGATGTGGCGGATGTGCAGTGGAACCCGCATGCTGCGAGGGCGGAGTATATCGTTAGTACGAGTAGTGAGAGGATGTAAGTGTCGTCGTTGTTTTGTTTGCGTTCTATGAAGGACTTTATGCTTTATGTTCTGTTCTACTTCTTTCTTATTCACTTCTACTTCATTCTCTTCTTACTTCGTCATACTTCATCCTCTTTATCCTCTTCTACTTGCTCCCTACTTTATTCCAATCCTACTTCATCCCCTCCCTACCCTCTTCTTACTCCCTACCTACTCCCTCCCTCCTCCTCCCTCCTCCCCCTCCTCTCCAACCCAACACTAACCCACCCCCGTAGGCTAATATGGAACCTCCTCCTCCTCGGCAAAACCTCCATCTCCCACATCCTCCGCGCGCACTATCGCGCAATCACGGATATAAACTGGCACACCTCCGAGCCCGACGTAGTAGCATCCACGGGGTTGGATGCTTGGATATGGGCTTGGGATCTCCGGGTCGGGGAACGTGGTGAATCCATGTCTCTCGAAGCCGCCGCTGGGATGAATGGGGCCGTGGGCGGGCTGGAGAGCGTAGGTCCTATGTGTGTGGGTGGAGGAGGAGGGCAAGGGGAAGGAGGAGGGACGGGGGGGATGAGACCGGTGTTTGGACTGAGCGCATTTCGGAGCGGGGGGACACAGGTCAAGTGGAATCGGCATGATGCGAATGTGTTGGCTAGTAGTCATAAGAATGAGGTGTTGATTTGGGATCGGAGGGTGAGTGCGCGTTTTTTGTTGGGTTGGATTTCTGTTCCTGCTTTCGCTTTTGTTTCGATTTTTCTCGCGTTGCTCGTTGGAAATATTTGGGAATGTGTTTGGTTCTCTTTCGCGTTCGCGTTATTGCGTTCCCAGACTGGGTTCCTCGTTCGTATGTGGGAGGATGTCTCTTTCGCGGCGCGTTTTCATTTTATTATACTTTGTGTCTACTTCTTTCTCGCGTTCGCATTCTCTCTTCCTCTTATAATCTTCGTTCCTTCTCCCTCTCCTCCCTCCTCCTCCCTCTCTCCTTCTCTACCCTTTCCCCTTCTCCTCCTTCTCGTTCCTTCTACTCCTCCTTCAAAAACCAACTAACCCGCCCCCACAGAAAGGTTCCCTCCCTCTAACGAAAATCCACGCCCACACAGGAAAAATATACGGCATCGACTGGTCTCACACCCTACGGAACGAGATCGTAACCTGTTCCTTGGACCGCACTATCAAGGCGTGGGATGTGAATCTGGTGGGGCAGGGGGGGGTGGGGGGTGATAGTTTCAGGGCTTCGTCTGAGTCGTTTCTGAGAGGTAACTTAGAGGGGCAGTTGCCTTATCCGCATACTGCGACGTACCCCTCATCCAACTCGTCCAACTCCCAAATTCCGAACTCAAAATTGAACGCGTCGCACACGTACTCCCCGTTCTTCCCCGCCGACCCGCTGGACCCGTACAGCACCAAAGGCCAGTTCCCGACTCAACTCCCCAAGGGTATCATTCGGACCACATACCCCGTGTGGAGGGCGCGCAGTCTCCCGTTCGGGAGGGGGGTGCTTAGTTTGCCGCAGCGCGGGGATACTGTTTTGGAGATGTGGGCTCAGGAGGGTACGTTTTTTCTTTGCATTCTTTCCTTCATTTTTTAAAGAGGGAATGAAATGTTAATGATAATGAAATACAGGAAACGCGACAGGAATAAGCGGGGGAGAAAACAGGGTCCCCATCGAGACTTTCCCCGGCCACACGGATGTGGTGAAAGAGTTCGTGTGGCGCCGTGGGGGCCCCGATGAGTTCCAGTTGATTACGTGGAGTAAGGATCGGACGCTGAGGTTTTGGCCTGTGGAGGAGGAGGTCATGAGGCGGGTGGGGTGGGAGCCTGGGGCAGGAGGGTCAGTGGGGGGAGCTTGTGCGGGTGCGGGGTTGGGTGGTGGAGAGGAGGAATGGGGAGGGGCAGGGGAATGGGGAGAGAGGGTAGGATGGGCAGATACACGAGCGAATCGTTCGTTCAGGAGTCCGCCGGAGGGAATGGATAACCCGCCTGCGCTCAGTGCGCCTGTGGGGAATAGGGGGATCTTGGCTGGTGTTAGAGCTGCTCCGCCCCCTGGGGTGGGATACGCCAGGACTATGCATGTTCATCCGCCTATGCTTTTTGAGGTCGAAGGTGCGTCCCTTGTACTAAATCCCACACTATGTTAATATCCACATAGACAAACCCGACCTCGAAGCGACACCCAAAGTCCCCATCGCAGTGCCGACAGGTAAACACGGGGAGACGATGAGTCGAGGCGGGACGGGGGTGTTTGGCGGGAAGAGCATGGACCCGCTTACCTGGCTTACGAATGTGAGGGATGTGGGCGGGGGGACGGGGAGTCGGAGGGGGAGCAGTGGGACGGGGAGCGGGAGTCGGTGTGCGAGTGTGGTTAGGGAGGGGGAGGGGGAGGAGGGGAGGAGGAGTGAGAGTCGGCAGAGGGAGGAGGGGGGGAGTTTGTTGGATGAGTGAGTGCCTGTTTTTGATGCATGGAGGGGGTGCTGATTGGGTAGGATTACGAGTGTGTTGAATCGGTTGGCGATTATTTCGAAGATTAAGCTGGAGAAGGTACGTGTGTTTTTACATGTGGTGGATATTGCTAATTTCTAATCGGCGAGCAGCACGACTTGACGAAGAAACGGACGTGTACGTTGGGATTACATGGACCATGGGGTGAATCGGGATTCGTGTTCATCCGTATCACCTTCACCTTCCCCAAAGGATACCCAAACGACCCCTCCCCACCAGACGTCTCACTCGAACACAACCCGCTCATCTCAATCCAAACGCGCGCGTACATGCTCAAACGGCTGCGCACCATCCGGCAGAGGAAGAGACCATGCCTCGAGCCGTGTCTCCGTTTCTTGCTCTTCGGGGACGAGGAGAACCCTGTCGAGTCGTCGGATGAGGATAGCGAGGAGGACGAGGGGAGGGGGAGGGAGGAGGATCAGGCTGTTGCGCTCCTTTTGAGGAATAATAAGAACTTGGGCGAGCCGAGGACGAGTTTGGGGAGGTTTGGACCTGCGGGGGAGTTGGTTGTGTTTTGTAGGGCCCCGCCGAGGATTGTGAAGAATATGTTGAAGATCGGCGAGGAGGAGGGCCAGGTGCAGAAGGGTGATAGTGCGCAGAGCGGGCAGGACGCAGGCGTCGCTGGTGCCACTGCACCGAGACTTTTTCAGAGTCCGGCACTTATTGGCGATGCAGTGAGGAGGTTGGGGTTGGCTGCTACCGATCGAGTGGTTAAGCCTCTCGATGGGACGAAAAAGCCAGGGGAGGGCGGGACGAACATTTTGCGCATTATGACGAACTTGCTTAGTGTCCCACTGCAAACCCAGCATGTACCGCGAAGGGATTCGGAGCCATCCCGCCCCTTGGGTGATATGCCGCGGTCGTATGCACTGGTGCCGACGAGGCGGAGCACGGTGTATTTGACGAACACGACGTATTTCGATGGGTCGGATCGGAAGGTTGCCTTGGGGTATACGTTTGCGAGTGAGAGGGGGCTGGGGGAGGTGTGTGTGATTAATGCGGTGTGTGCGAGGGAGGCGGGGAGGTTTGATCATGAGAGGGCGTTTAGGACGCTTGGGAGTCTGTTTGTGAGGAAGAGGGAGGGTCAATTGCCGGGATTTGCGAGTGGGGTGCTTGCGAAGGCTGTCATTGCGCGATTGTGAGTGGTTTGGATTTTGGTG
>JASFCZ010000382.1:0-10593 GCA_036937155.1 Cyathus pygmaeus
GTAAATACTACTTAGTATTATGTAGTTTACAATGTATATTAGTAGAAGGAATATATGATGCTTTTATGACTTACATACGTACTGGTAGTAACATTATGTGCCATTCATTCTGGTCAGCAGTGATTTAAATGATATATAGCGGATTTCGTTATTATTGAGACATACCAGCCTGATAAGTGCTGATGGCCCATATTGGGGATATATACACTGTTCAGAGACATAATACGGATGAGCGCGATAAAACGGATTTGGTTATTATTGAGCAATATCAGCCCCCCGAACGCCTGATGGCCATATATGTCCTGATGAGCATATATGTGTCAAGATATGCGGTTGCGCATTTTTCCGACAATTATGACTTACGCCGAACGCACTCAACAGTCAGCACCATTCAGATCGGAGTAGGCTGTAGCGCGAGTTAGGCTTGGCTGGATGATACGAAGAGTGGTGATCGAGGCCTGTTTTTGCAGAAGGTACGACATGCCATATATCCACCTTTTCGAATGTGCATGCGGACGTTTACCAGCTCTTTAGTCTATGCTCTATCCCCAACGCAAACCTCAATGTTTACACGTACCGTGTTCGTTTGCCTTCCCACTTATTTAGACGTGCTGTACCAGCGAAAACGATATCCTGATGGTAGGATGCTCATCGTGCTCGTGTCTGAACCAATCATAATCAAAGAGAATGCGTACAATGATACGCGGATGGATGTTGACGTTCCCTTTGAATCTAATAGCGACAACGATGTTTCCTCATAGGGAACAAAGATTCAGATTTTTATGATAAGGAAATGTCGTACAGTGGGTATATTGCGGTGCTAACGGGAAGGGCGGGACGTTGATAACGCCAGATGCCAAGTACAATCGCAATATCCAATATATCTATATGTATCCACAGGTCCATTCTCCTGAGTCACCGCACAGCAGCGACTTGGCAGCGACAGAAGCCTCGGTTTCAATTTGTATCTAATTAAAGCCGATCCTTTTTAAGCGCGCATATGAGTATAAAAAGATTGCTGCCTCCACAGCATTGATGCTCTCTTTTCCCCGTTGATCGTTAATCAGTCTCCGTCGTTCACGCACAACCAGTATTTTCCGTGTATACCTCCAAGCTTCATTAACTCCTGTATCTTTTGATCGACGATCTTTGTGCTTTGTTTAAAGAAATGTCGCATTACTTCACCGGAGCGAAGAACTTCATTATCCGGAATGGCTATTTTACCGAAATCAATGTGAATATTCAACCCAAAGCATGTACGTTTCGTTTCGGTCGCTTTGTATTCAGATTCTGTTCCTTATATTCTTATCTTTGTATAGACATTGAAAAGAGGTACACTGAGTACGAAAACCCAAACGTGAGATTCCCACTAACAGTGGATCTGAAATATCTTACATACTTTACAAAGTTTCGTCGTATCCCCCGTGGAGATATCAGACTTCTGGAGCAGATCAACAGTAATGCAACAGATGGATATCGCGGGAACGGCTACACCGAATATCAAGTAACGGTATCCGGCGAACCTGAGAAGAAAGTAGCAAGAATCTATAGCGGACGAAGTATGGGTCATGTAAGCTCATTGGCATATTCATTATCCCTTTCACAGGCATACTCATAATACTAAAGAATCTACAAAGACTCAGAGCAGAAATGAGAATTCATTCTAAATTATGGTACACATCATGTACTTTAATAACCCAATTCTCTTTACTTATCTGACTCCAGGAATCCTATGATTGCTCAAGTCTTTGGCATATGTATATCAGATGATCATGTTGGTATTATATTTCATGATGGTTCGTCCATATCTACCTGTTGACACTCCTGATCGCACAAGTTTTGACTTTGTTTTAGAAATATATCAAGGATTTCGGAACTACATACTTCCACAAGACCCAATTCAATGCTCTATGTTTATTATGGGATATGTAAGTTTTTCATCATTTAATTGCACATGGGATCCAGTTTTAACCAGTGAAAGTATTTAGGTCACTGACTACATGGTAGCCAACTGTTATCAAATATCAGAAATTATATCTGACTGGTTCCCCTGCAACAGGACACTATCGAATATTTGGCACTGCAGACAAATGATATTGAATATTATGGACCTTCATATAACTTGTGTCAAACAGTTATAAGTAAACGGGGAGCTTATGCTTGCCGAACTAACTTCTACCTGAACTCATATGGAAAGCTTCGGGCTGTAGTATCAGTAAGTAAATCAGTAACCATAACCAACTGCCAAATAATTTTCAACATCATGGTAGGTTGATAGCCAAGTTTCCACTGCACCTGCAGATGAAAGTGCCCTCACACAAAGTAGTGTATATACATGTCTGAGTCGCATGACACAATTGATGTCCACTATAAATGAATGTTTGCAAGATCCGCAACTTCAAGCAGCAAAACTCATATCCACATGTCATTCACAATTAATTGGGATCAAGATGCATGTACCACAGAGAAATTATGAGTATTTGCAAGATGCCATCTTCATTGGCTGCCCAGTTGGAATACTAATTAAATATGGAGGCCAGAACAATTCATTCCCAATGTTTGACACAGACACATATGAGATGATAATCTCCACATTGAAAGTTCAACAAACCTTTAAACTAGATTTTAGAGATGCTACATATTATGACAAAAAAAAAGAATTTACCAGATATCTGGATCACAACATGGAAGACTTTACGTGGTAATAATGATATCTCCCACGAAGATTAAAGCACTGAATATATTTGTAGCGTAAAGTTGAATGTTAATGAAATTATCGAGACCAAACTGGGGATTATTGGAATTACCCATGAATACTCTATCAACAATGAAACATATCGCAGTTTTCTTGCTCAAGTACCAACAATGAGATGGTGGCCAAACAATATTGAGACTTATGCTACGGTGAATCTGGGAATAGGTTCGTTGTTGGACATACCAAAATGAACATAGTTATAGATATACTGACCCTACTGTACTATTACCATAGTGTCCAGAGTATGGATCAATGTATTTATTTACATTGATTATGATCGACTTGCAAAATACATTGAAACCAACCCTCAAGCAGAGATTTATTTATTTATATCCAACTGTTACATGGATGATTGGGATCGAAGGGTTGATCCGTACTTGTCACTGGACAAAACAGGAGCAAAAAAAATTTCGGAATCATTTGCTTCATTCAGACTTGGCCTTTCTTTATCCATATCACTCACACCTTACGTAACGAGTTGGGATAATATCCATTACAAAGCACTCAATAATCTCTACAATGTGTGTGGTGTGTCACCATCTGGTGTATGCCAACTTCTCGGAATTCCTGAATTTACTCTTATTAAGCAAGGTATCATCTTTGTCTTGTTCGCTGTGTTTAATTCATAATATAATTAATATACAGATCACTTCAAATACATGGAGGATATGGAACTTAGCTGCTTAAAGACGGCTCATATGACGGATTTTTCTTACGCTAAGTCAACATCTCAGCGAGAAGGCATTTCATCTCTCGCTTGGATTGGCGTTACATACTTGGAAGACTACGAGTCCTTGGGGAAAAGTGGGTACCTAACAAAGTATGCTCGTGAGAAATACTATCTTCGGGAGGAAAAATATATGATCGACTGGGTGGACGACTCAGATTGGGAACATCTCACAGACACTGACATAGACGACAACAGTTTCACCAACAACACCGACCTGGAAGACGATGAGAGCCGATTCGAAGAGTTGTAATAAGGGAGCAGAGGTGACAAAGAACCGACCCAAGAGTATATAACTATGATGTAACTCCTTACATTTACATGTCTTCTAGTCTTTCAGTAGGTTGTACAATGACATTGGTATCCTATATAGTTTCATTTCGTGGACTCACGAGTAACTACTAGATAAACACAGGATATAATTAGACGAGAAGGTAGGTAAATTACCGCGCAAACAGTTTGCAACTGGTCCACGACGACATTCGGGACGGAAGGAAGGTGGAAGGACAGTACACGTGAACACGAAAATATGGATGTTAAGAAGGTCGAGAGATGTCGGAATGAGTCGGAAGGTAAAAGCTGTGGACGGCGAGCGATGAAGGAAGACGGAGATGAAATGATATAGGGATGAAACAGAGTGAAAACCCAAAGAAGAAGAAACGGAATTTCGATTTTAACTACGCACCTTCATACTACCGCCACTCTCAGGGAACCCCATGATAAACGTCTCTAACCCATCGTTGCCGCCCACCATCATCAATCACTCCCATAAATGCCCGACAACATCCACAATTCTAGAAACCTGAGGGCCTGTCGAGCCTACGTAAACAGCTTCAGCGAAGAGACGAGGACCAGGGAGAAGAGGGCACAAATGCGAACATGGGGAAGGAGTGGGATGTAGTACTAGTAAAGGAAGTAGTAGGAACCACGAGAAGGAGAGCATGAGGCACGATAGATACACGTACCATCCCCGGGAGCCTCAACCTTTTCAACAGAAACATGCTCGCGCCAACGGAAACTCAAGGTATGGTCTAGCCTGTCCAGGCGAGCACCAGAGGGCATTACGTCGGCTGTTGTAGGAGAACGGCGGCCTGAATAAGTCTGTGCACTCGTCAGTACACGTAGGTGGGAAGAAAGGTGTGTGGTTAGAATGAGGAACAGCCTACGACTTGCGTGTCGTCTGGCAGAAGAGCCTGTGTTTCTGTTTGAACCGGCTTCGTTCCCAACGTTGCGAATGATAATAGTGATGTTGTATCCTTGGAAGTGTCGTCATGGATGGCGTTGAAGGCTGTACAGTGCCAATGGTGGTGGTGGTTCCGGATTAAGGACAGGAAAAAGGACAGGAAACGACGGTGTTTGGCATCAGTCTCAGGACCGTTGGAGAGTACGTTGACGTTTGATGGAACCTGGCGGTTAGTGAACGACTAATCATTGATACGAATAAGTTAGTGTGCACTGTCCAGTCACGCATGTATGAGGGATTTTAGTATTCGTTGATAGAAAGAAGTATGAATTGAAGGAGAGGGAGGGAAAACGAAAACACAGCATAACCCGACGAATACGATGTAAGGCAGGGATGTGTATGTATAATGGGGAATGGATGGGACAAGCAATTAGAAAGGGGAGGTAGGGAATGAGATGTAAGTACGGGATCAGAAGGAAGTAAGATCACGCGTGAGCGAGAAGATTTAGATCTTAAGAAATGAAAGAGACGATACTAGAATGTGGCATGTGTCAACGTAGTAATACACAGCAGATATACAATGGGGCATAAGCTTGAAGTAGGGGCAATGACGAACGAAGGAAGAACAAATGACGAAAAGACGAAAATCGTACTCACCCTAGCAACCGTCCTCCGCTGGCCTTCACCTAACACCCCAACCACAACGTTGGACGCCCAGCACCACTATCCAGAAGGCCTATGGTCGTCCCCCCACTTGTGGGCTTTGGGCTTGCTCGTGTAGCATGATCCTGCGCTCGCGGTTGGGTGGTAGAAGGCTTGCGGACAGGATATAGAACATAGACCCACGGAAGGTCATCAGCTATCAGCAGAGACAACAGACAAACGACGTACGGATGCTTCATATTCAAGTTCTACAACACCCATGCCAGCTCATTCCATTCTCTCTATCCTGGACAGCGTTGGATACCACGTCTGAAGGCCCTAGGAGTGGAACGGTTGTGTTGAGGAAGATAAGTAGAGAATTCCTATTATGGCGTCAGCACTTCGTGGAGTAGAGAGCAAGGACTCAGAAGACAAGGCGAATACAGGAGCGGGGTAGGGGAGAAGGAGGAACAAGTACATTACATTCCCCGGAGAAAGCTAACCACCGGATTATCAGACATGACACACATCAAGGAGAGCGTCGGGCGCGAAAGAGGTTCGTTGCTTGTTAATGAACTGGGCGATCCGGCTTGAAGTGGTCTGTGATGGTCGTGTTGTCAGGAGTCCAGGGTGGACAAGGAACTTGCGGGGAAGGAAAGTGGAGCCATCACGGCGGTGGGACACGGCCAGTTGGGTGTTTTACACCATAACAACGGCGTTTTCGTGGTCGGGACTCAGGAGACGAGACGGTGGACGCCGGCAAGCACAGCGACGGATGTGTTTGGCAAACCCGCGTCGACCAAATACCCACGTGGCTCATCTTTTTTTTGGTTTCCCACTCTCGTCTCCTTGCTCGTCTCCCCCAAATCCCCCACCCTTTCCAACTACTACTTATTCCATAACGCGTGCTCTTACTTGAGGGCATCCAGCTGGAGATCGTTCCCTCGATTCTCTTCCACCTCTAGTCTACTGGCTGCCCAAATTCTCAGTTTTGATATTGCTGAAGCCTGATCCCTAATAGCGCTGCTTGCATGGTTCCTGGACTTCTTCAAGAGCCTTCGACCACATACTACACCGCATGCTCGCACTCGAAGTTATCATTTAGTATCGTTCGCACTCCGGGTCCGGGTCTGTGGGCACAGTGTAGGGTTACGGCTCAGACGTCACTCTTCGATACCGCTTCCCCAAAGACGGACTTGAGACGGATACTTCTCCATAGCTGCGCGTCATCAAGAACATCAACGATGGCCCTCTCAAGAAGGGCGATCGACTCGGCGGTTCGTATCGTTCTCGGTGTGCCTTCATAGTGGGCTCTAGAATAGGACTCTAGGATAGGAGTAGCGAATTGCTTGGAGATAGGAAGAATGGAGAACTATAGGGTATGTTCGTCTTCACCTTCTCGACTAAGGATTTTGGTTGACGTTATGTCTTTCCAGCATCATAACGCACCTGAGACTACTCTTGAACTTTTCTATCCTGACTGATGCGTGCAACATACGTCATCGCTCTCCCTACACGTTGGAGGTTATGTCAGTAATACGTGTGCTTGATAAAAAGCAGGGTTGGTCTGGTTAAGTGGGGGAGGGAAGCAAGCGTGGCCACTGAACGAAGAACGTCGTCGAAGCTTGAGTTAATGCTAGCTGGGGCTTGTGTTAAAGCGATGGCCGTGGGACCTAATGGACGTCCACAAACGTCAAAACCATCAGCCCCATTCACATCGTTCCGCTCAGCCACTCACATTCTCATGCCTGTTTATTTCACCCGACCCATCGACTCCCAACTATACACGTTCGCTTTATCGAGAGCCATTGGCTGACACAACTATTGGGCCCGAGACAGCCGATCCTCTCTCGAATCTCCCGTTTCCTATATTAGTGGATCCAGGTTGTCGCCGGGCGTATGGAGTATGATGTGTTTTTCGGCCGTGGGTTGTGACGAGAGGATTGTCTCTATGGAGGTCCATTCATTTCTCGTTACTTCGTAGTATTATGGCTGACGAAAGCTCGTTGACTGCTACTCCATAGGTAGATATGTACGTAGGTGGGCCCGATTGTATGAAGGATTGGCATATACGAATGAGCACCAGTTTCATACACAGGGAGATCATGTTGGTATTCACGCAGAGCATGTACTGTCCCCATATGTACATACGGCTCTTATACGATCTTGATGCACAAGGATCTCAATGAGGGATACTGCGCCTCGTGAACCTCTTAATTTTCTTCTCCTGATGCGCACTATTCCTTTTCTCTCTGTAGAAAGGTCACACAAATGTTCTTCTTTCGCGATCCTGATATGCAGACGCGTGAGTTCAGAATGAACCTGTGGCACGAAGCTGTGAGGCGTCAATGTCACAAAAGTTGAGTTCACCCCCTAGTGCATTAAAGCGCATTGTAATGCCTTAAGGCATAAGCCACCTTGGAAAGCAATTTATGCTACACAATACTCTATAATACATTTAAACAGTCAGCAGTATACCCTGTAAGGCATCTTAAGGCATCCAGCTATGCCTTGGAACACAGGTGTGCCTTATGTATCACTGTAATCCCATCGCGTGAATGGCGCATAAAATCAAAACAGGACAACTGTAAGCATGGCCATGCTTACGACAACGCGCCGTTTCCTATTTACTCTATTTACTCACGTGACGAGCTCAATTTTCCTTTCTCTCGTCTCGTCCTCTTTTCTCTTCCATACGTTTTATACTCCCCGTTGTACCCCTCGTTATCGTGACGAATACACGCTGGTTCTATCAATTGTCCCCGGACCGATCCAGCGAAGGCTTGCAGTTCTCAGCAGCCTTTCAACAACTTCAAGATCAATCTAGATTCCAAATTCATTCCAATTCCATAGTAAGCAAAATCTACGTATTTCATTTTGATATTTACATCGTCTCTACATTTTGGTTAGTACGTAGTTAATAACATGCATACACACATGTAAGAATCTTAAGATCAGGTCTGCTAGTACAAGCAACAGTGTTACTTACCTTTATCAATGTGCTTACCTCTACTTTTCTTACTGGTTCCCCAACTCACTACTTATGAGCGAGAAACAGAGGAACTCGGAGAAGTCGAGGTTATTTATACCTTTTGGTCGAAGTAGTTAGTCATCAATGGTTCGGATCTTGGATGCTGCGGAATCAATTCTAGAATTGCTCTCGAACGATCTACTAGTGCCACCCCAGCCTAACGCTGCATCTCCTACTCCCATTTGGCATTGTGCAAGGGTCAATGGGCAGATTCACGCACAGTCTTAATGCATTTCAAAGCTGGCCAGAATATAGAATATCCAGAAACCTTATGTTACTAATGCAAAGCTTTCATAATATTATTTTGATCTTAATATACATTATCTGTTACCTGGTTGCCTTACAATCCATTAAATTATCAACCTAACCTGATATTGCCTTCTAGTATAATTGCAAGACCTCAGCTCGAGCCTTTTAGGATTATTAAAATACATTGCAATGTGATTTATGGCTTAAGGCATTGCAATGCATTTTCCAGTTTCGTGACAAATGTCATTCTAAAATAAGACGGTGTCAATGCGGACAAAGAGCGCGGGCAGGATTGCACATATATATAAACCCACAGCTTCGATACTTCTGATAACCCTGCAACCCAGCTTCTGAGCTTGACTTCGTCAATTACTCCCAGTGCACTTAACACCATGTCCTATTTCGAAAATACGAAGAACTTCATTGTAAGAATAGTATACTTGCCGATAGCTGGCCGAAAAGATTATTGTGAATATGCCCAGTACTACCTTTAGGTTCCGGTTTCAGTCATTGGCATCATCCTTCAGCTACTCACATTTATATCTGTACCAGACACTGAAAACTTGATTACTGCTTACAAAATCAGAGATTTAAGGTTCATTTTGGTATAGCGATAAATTCCCATTCATGTATATTTTGAAAGTTTTGGAAGAAAGGAAGAGGGATGGAATGAACGTGAAGATGTGGATGTTACGAAGAAAGATAGACAAGGGAGGGAGGAGATCCAGACGAAAGAAGCGAATGAAACAAAGTAGAACCTCAAAGGTTACTAATAAAAGAGCGCCGATTGAAGGAAGAAGAAACGAACAATGAAATCGTGCTCACTAAGTTTCTACCCCAACCATCATCCTCCGCTCAACACGTACAAAATGCCCGAATCACTAAGGTGATAGCATAGCCACGCAGAGAGACCTAGGCTCCGTCAATCTGTTCGTAACGCAGCACCCTGTGTTTGCGCTATAGTAAGATGTACGGAGACCCTTGGTGGAAACTCGAGCAGATGGCTCGAATCATGACTGTAGAAAACCATCAATGATCCGTTTAACCAAGCAAATTCAAGAGACAAACGACGTGCGTGGTACGTATGATGACTATCGACGACCATCATAGATCAGCAACACTGCAACCAAAGAAAAGAGACGTGACATATGGGTCTGACCTTCAACTTCACGCACTAAATGGAACACCGAACACTGAAGCTGCTGCTCGCCGCATAGCCATCATCCAGGATCGCACTCCGTAGTCTTGCTTTCCAGGGATGGGATGAAGAGCTGGCCAGAGCTCTGAGAAGATCCTATTGCACCTCGACCTGCTGTGTGCTGGTCTAACTTGCCCTCAGTATGAGCCATGTACGTACAGTATAAGAGAGGAGAAACGACGTACATCGTGTCCCGAACTCGCACGGCACATGGCCCGGCATCAGCCCCTGCCGCGTACCCGCTAACGTTCTCCTTCAACGATGCCGGAGGTCTGGGATTCTTCAAAGCAGGGTGGAATATGAATTGCTCTATTGCTCTTTGACGCGTAGGGAACCTTTGAGTATGAGGTTAGTGATGAGAAAGGGAAAGATGAAGGGGAAGGGGCAGGAAGGGAGACGACCGCGATTAGGTGGGTGCAAAGTGGGGAATGGCACGGTTCTCGAAAACACGTTTTGTATGGAGAAAGGGGGTATAGGTAAAGATGAGACAGCCATACGTACCGTCTGTCGTAACATCAACTAAAACCCACGCCAGTGCAAACGGCCGTCCGAGGTTTGGTCTGACTCTGTCTGTGCGATGGGCAGAGAGCGGCGGGTCGGCTGGTGTTGTCGGAAAAATCCAAAAACACATATTTGTGGATATATGTACAGATAACTCCATATCAGCCCATCACCTTTTCAGACGGGTGACATTCCTCAAAAACCAATTATACAAGGGATACTGGTGATAAGTATGGTAAGTATGATAAGTATGATAACAGCTGGTACAATTGAAAATCACGGATCATGGATATAACCTTTGATAACC
>JASFCZ010000383.1:0-10587 GCA_036937155.1 Cyathus pygmaeus
GTTAGTTCAAGGCTGAGATGTGTTACCGAATTTTCCGACCCCGGTTGTATTACTGAAATCTTGGAGACCCCTTGGTGTAGACAACCACCCTGTTAGGCCTCACTTAGGCATGAGTGTCAACCTAACACTCATGCCTAACTAGGCCTGGTATGTGGGATTAGCAGGTGTATTATATCACCTTAAATATACTTAATACAATATATAGCAAGTTAGAAACCCTTCTGGAGCCTGAAAAACACCCCCTCAGATGTTGGTCAGAAGTTCAAGTAGACTGGCTGCCACCGGCACATATTATTCCATTCTGGCTGTCACGTGAAGATGTGACATATGTGACATAATCACATATTGTCACAGGTTTCCTTGGACAAATCCGATAAGTCAAAAATACAAAATGGCTTCATTCGTACAGAAATGTGCTTAATGTGTGTTTTTGACAATAATAAAAAATTGGTCAAAAACTTTTCGAAATGAAGTCTTAAATAATTTTTTGCCACTCAGTGTCATACATTAGAGCATTCTAATCACATTCCAGTGGTTAGATTTAAGTAAACTAGTTGTGTGAATGAGCCAACAGCCCTCGACATCGAGCAAGGTTGTGCTTATGTAAGGGTGTGTGGGATTTCGGTGATCCCTACCTTAGGTACATTCTAACCAAATAGAAAGTAATGGTATTACATACTACAGTTGATACTTACCCAAACATTACAATATGTAATGTGACCTGGGATCATCTTAACAAGCTGCAAAGATATGACAACGAACTCATGGTACAATACCGTCCATCTATGCATTAATATCCCAACAAAACGCCCCCTGACATTCTCCTAACCACTCACACTCCCTCCTAACACTCTCATCATCAACATTAGCGACAGAGAAACAGATCCACCACTCCTCAACATCCCTGCCTACAATAGCAGGACAAAACATCTCCCCAGGTAAATTGACCACACCACACTCCCATGCAAGCCACTCAGATACCAAACCAGACCTCACTTTCATAAATGGGTGCCAGACAAAGGCAAAGTACCTGCCTTGTGCACCAATCATCCATTTCTTGGGTAAGTTATCTTTGAACAGGATGTGTCTCTTACATACATCATGTGCAGTTTCGTTTATAAAGGTATGAAGGGAGGGCATGAGTGGAGTAACGGCGAGTTGTATGGGGTGGGGAGGGCAAATTTGGATGGTATCAAGGACTTTCTTGAGTTCCACTATCAGAGCTGGGGAGGCAATTAGGGCACTGAGGCGGTGTCCAGGAATGGTGTATGCTTTTGAGAAGGAGAATAGGTGGATTATGTTTGTGTGCCATAGGGGATTGGAGGGAGTGAGAGAGGATGAGGGAGGGAGGAGCAGTGTGTGAGGAGGTCCTGTGGAGGAGTCTAGGAAATCCCAGTACATTTCGTCGATTACGAGTGCGAGGTTGTGTTGTTGCACTAGGGAGTCACTAGGGAGTGGAAGGATGAGAGGAGCATGGGTGTGTATATCATGCCTGTCTAGAGTTCAATGGTTCAAGTTAGTTGGTCAGTTGAGATGGAGGACAAAGAGGACGTACAGGGTTATTAGGCATTATGAAGGAAACTGCCCAATCCCTGCATTTATGACTGTGTCAGAGAACTAAGAAAGAAAGTGTCGATGACAGGAGCATACAGTATTCCAGTGCTCCTTGACACAGTCGGCTTCTTGCCTTCAAATCATGCCGGATTGCTTATAAAATTTACATGCATACTACTATATGCCATATAACATTCATAATTAAATCCGAAATATTTCTGCGAGAAATTGAATGAGAGAGACAAAGAATAGTCTGAATTCTGACTTGCAACACCCAATTTGGTGACTTATTTCGCTGTAACCAGCCATGATTACATCATGAATGATTTAACACAATATTGTGCTGAACTAAGGAACTGTTATACAACATTATAACCCTCTGCATGCGGAACTGAGGTTAGAGTAAATTCCAGACAAAGACCAGGACAATGTTGGACAATGTGTGACAGCAAGGAGCAATTCACACGGTGTCGTACAGTGGTGATTTGGTGGTGATCTCACTGAAACAAGGGCAGTCACAGCCATGACTTAACTGTGTCAAGTCGTGCATTTGGCACAAAAACACTCCCTCTCAGCATTCCCTTTCTGCAGGCTGTAATATTTGCAGCAGTGCCATAAATTTTGGAGAGCATACTCCAGGTATGTCTAGCAGAAATACTGCTGGCTTATATTGTAGCAGAGGTTATTATTTCTCACATAAATTGTGAATTACAATCAGGTGTGTCAAGGAGTACCGGAACACTGTACCTGAATAGCGAAACCTCCTGCACAATCAATTCCCTCTCTGGTCTTTATGTATGATTCGAGGATGTGCCTAGGGTTGTCTGCGAAGTAGACCAGGGTTCTTTCCTCTATTGACCTAAGGCGGCTGTTAGTCCAATGGTGTGAGGGATGATGGAAGGCATACTTGGTCTGGTATCCAGGAGATGTCAGGACTGGATATACTAAGACGACAGCGATGTGGAAGCGTTAATAGTGATGTATAGATAAGGTATGGGGTGACTTACCAACAACAACACCAGTGACAACTTCACAGATGTTCCCCTTAAGATCTAGTAACATTCGCAGGTTGTCGTCCTCTGATGATGGTTTTTCTAATAGCTCTTGGTTGGTCTCGGGGAGTACTGAGTATCCCAACTCCGATGTGGTGGGTTGAATATGGGTGAGGACAATGGTGTCAGCTACATAGATGTAGAAGTAACCCATAAGTACGAATAAGGAACTGTTTGTCACCACTCTGCACCTGCGATCACCATGTCTGGCAGATTATCTGGGTTCTCTGCCTATAGTGAGGCTGGTTGGATGAACAGAGCAAAAGCAACAAGACTCACCACCATATGCTCATAAACCTCCACTGCCTTATGTGAAGCAGTCGTGATAGGATACTTGTGTATACACTCAAAGGAGCTCACAGGGAGGTCCTCCTCAAATGTAGAAGGCACAATATCAGGCTCCAGACCCTACAGACATGAGTAGTCCAGGCATAACAGCCAACATCCATACATGAGTTATGAATTATCAAGTCCAAGCTGCCGTTATACACATGAAAGTGCAAAGAATCTCCTTTCTCCTGGGATGTTGGGCATGAGCACAATGCTTTTTCCTTGCAGTTTCTTGATCACTGGGATGGACAGGCATGGGGAAGGACATGTTTGGAGTCTGGACATGTCTGGTGCTGATGTGTTTGATGAGTTGAAGGGGTTCAATATCAAAAGTGGTGGTGATTGCAGGAGAAGGAAGAGCTTGCTCGGCATCAGTCTCCTAAAAGCATCCTATTGTTTGCAGATTAAGGGGGCCCCTTTGTTTATGAGTGTTTATTGCTTCAGCAAAAATGCGAGATGAGTCAGTAGGTTTCAGGAGCCTGGCTCAGCATCAGAATGTCAGTCAGGCTCAGACTGGATGCTGCTTAGTGCAACCTCGACATAGGCTCATTATTACTTATTAGCCAACTGTTAGCTTATCACAGTTTCAAACTTGCCCCTGGAGCTCCTCAAAAACATAACTGGCCGAAAGCTGGGATGGTCAGCGAATTCTGTGTGTTATGCAGGTTTTGAAGACTTGGCATAGCATTGAACACAGGGTGATGTTAGGATGGATTGCTTCTTCAGTAGCCTCGTACATCCTACTTACCATCTCTGCTATATTGCATCCTGCCTGACACACCATGGCCTCGCACACCACACCTTGTCACCCTCCACCCATCAATCCCTGCACTCAATGAAGGCAGTGAAGCATAGAACATCCAGAGGCCCAGGTGTCCCAATTGCCACATCATGCTCCCAGTATGTTCCAGTCTGCCCTGCCTGTCGTCTCCTTCTCCACTTCTAACATTTAACCTTCCACAGCTCCCTCCTCCCTTGTTACCATGTGGTATATCCTAGTGCCAGTATGTCCTGTTCCCTACACCCATCTCCTCACCTGCCACATCTAACACCCGGTTTCCCACAGCTCCCACTCCCCTTGTCTCTCCTCAGCATCAACAGCACCCAGAGGGAGAACATCCCACCACCCCCATGTCGCAGGTGCTCGTGACAATGTCTGAGCTACTTGTGCTTGTCCCACATGATGCAGGCTCTCTCAAATGTGAGCACAGCCGGTGCATCAATTATCATGTGAGTAGGCCATTGCCTTTTCCCCCACTCTCCCCTTGTCCCTATTTGTACCATTACCTATTTCTCCATCATTGAGATGTCCCTTTCTCCCTGCATGCTCCTGTATGGCTAATTGTTGTCACATCATCATCCCTTACACCATCCCTCTTGTGTACTTCTTCCCTCCCTGCTTGTTACCGTTCTTGACAGTTATTATTGACTTGTTGTATATTACTGTGACTATAATTGTGTGTTAGGTCTCTTAATGGAAGCATAACTCAGATGAAATTCATATGTAATTCAGGTGAACTTCAGATGTAATTCATTTGAATAATCAAATAAGGCTGGCAAGCAGCAGGGCCCACTACCATCTTTTCGGAGAGGCGATTAACAAAGAAAGAGATAAATTATCTTCAATGGTTGTATGTTTATAGCCATAAATATGTCTTTTAGTAATACCAATTTAAGGTCCAGTTTAGGTGAAGGAGCATTGTGATCTGCCAACAATGTGGCATAGAGAATCTTACAGGCAGTCCACTGTAATGTAGTAGAACACATACCAGAACACAAGTGTTGCATTAATTGTGAGCACAATTAGTCAGATTTTAACTTTTCATACGCAACTTCAATGCCATGTCACGAACACAGCAATTCAAGATTTCCTTTTGTGTGTATGTCACACTCTCCCACAACTCTCAACAGACTCTCGGCAAACTCTCAAAATTCTCAAATAACTCTCAACGAACTCTCAAAACTCTCAACGAACTCTCAGAGAACTCTCTGAACTCTCAGCGAACTCTCAATGAACTCTCAGAGAGTTTGTTGAGATTTCAATGAGAGTCCACTGAGAGTTCATTGAGATTTTAATGAGACTTGTATGAGAGTCTAATGAGAGTCCAATGAGAGTATGATATTACCTTAAGTATTTTCATGTACAGCAAGTCATTTACTCGTAACTCGGGCAACTCCCACTGAAACCTTGCTAAGCTCTCATTGAACTCTCATCTAAATACTCACCACCTCTCAAAATTTGACATATGGGACACCTGCTCTTGTATATAAAATTCATGCATAAGAACTATCTAAGTACAACATATATATGGATAGTACATGTAATAGAGAGATGAACAAGAATCAAGAAGAAGAGGGGAAGGATACAGGAATAAAATTCGCGCATGAAAGGGATCGAAATAAGCATGTGAGGGGCTAGGGCACTGTTGAAGATCCAGGTGTCATTGGCGCCATGTGTGAGCTGTGTGTTGGTGTCATTGGCATTGAGGGAGAATGAAGGTTGGCGGCATTGGCAAATGGATTCATCCATGAATTTGTTGGCAGTGGGGGACAATGGTGGGTGGTGTCATGGTCATGGTCACATATGTGGGGCGGACATGGTGGGGTTATCGACATCGTATAGTGCGGCCATGGTTGAAGACAATGGCAGGGTCATGTCGTCCCTGTCAGGTCCCAGGTCATCAGTGTCAATGTGATGTGGTGGTCCCTATTCTTCAATGACATTGTGGTGTGGTGTGGCATGGCTCTGGTGGTTATTAACGACGTGGTGGTGTGGTCATTATCATCGATGTGGCATGGTTGTGTGGATGTGTCATGTTGCAATGTGGTGGTAGTCATCGATGTCGACCTGATGTGGTGTGGTGGTCTGCAGTTGTCGACATTGGTGAGGCGGTATGTCCATGACCTGTCATTGTCGTTGATGATGTGACATGGCGTGGTACTGGGGGTGGTGATGCGGTGTGGCATGGTCCTGGGGGTTGTCGATGCTGTGGTGTGGTCATGGTACATGGTTGTCAACAGGGCCTGGCCTGGGTTGTGACGTGGCATGGACTTGACTGCCATGATGGACATTTGGGGAAAGCGGGGGTGTCAGTGGCGATTGGTGTTGGCATGCATCAGGCATAGCGTAGGGGGAGCAGTGGCTGGTAGCTGGGAGTGAGAATTAGTGTGGTTGTGGCTGTTGGTATTCTGCACTGTCACTTACCTAGGTGTCAGGCATCGGCAGCATTGAGGGAGTGTCCATGACATGGTGGGTGGCTAAGAGACGTAGGGCGCAAAAGAAAACAAAGGAGTAGAGGTAGAGAAAGAGAAAGAGGCGACACTAGCGCAGGCAGTGATGATGACGACAAAGGAGAGTGGGTGATGATGGTGGTAGCAAAGAGAGGTGGTTAGGCAACATCATTCATTCAGAGTTACGCATGCCAGTTACATATGTGTGACAGATCATGATGTTCAGTGTATCCGGACCGGAATCCGGCAAGCCTTAGTTGATACCTCTCAATTGCAATAGACTCTCAATCAACTCTCAATAGACTCTCAGTTAAAAGAGAGTCCATTGAGAGTCCAGTGAGAGTTGCTGAGAGTTGCAGATTTCATCCAGCTCTCGATGAACTCTCATTGAACTCTCTCAACTCTCACTCAGCTCCCATTGAAATCTCACTGAACTCCTAAAACTCTCAGCAGACTCTCAGTGGACCCTCACTGAACTCGAATTGAGTCCGGTGAGACTGTGTGTCAGTGTATTGAACTCCCTTTTGTCATTTTCGGAATAGTATTGAAAACAGTAATGTAGTTACTATCCAAAGAGGATGGGGTTTCAAATCGTGCACGGTATGTGGAAAGTATCTCAAGTAAGCAACCAGCTTGTGCAACCGCGACAGTTGAATGAATAGGGATTTGCAATTGTATACACAAATCAAACAGGACATCAGATGAAGGTGATCTATGAATAATTTCTGACATTAGCATATAACATAAGTTATCATTGGACTGAAAGCCAGATCTCAACAGCTTACAGTCATTGCCTGTCCCACTGGCATAACAAAACCCGGAGAGTATATGAATACATGTAATGTGACATATATTGTTGCCATGGCTCAGTTTGGTGCAGTTTGGCACAGCTTCACATCAGCTAAGGGTATTGACAGCTCAGCTTGTTAGCCAAGCTGTTGAGAAATGGCTTTGAAGCAGCTTAGCCATTGTAAGCTGCCATTTTCGCTCATTATGGGAACAGAAGTAATGTTAAATGCAAGAACATGGGCTCTGTGATACTTTCTGGTCCATGAAAATTGTCTAGTAATGAATACACAAACTTAGAGTTACTGACCCTCTGAGACTGTTGAAAGAATTATATACACTGGTATTTACTGGAGTTAATATTACCTATTACATAAATTATAATACATAAGTAACCCTGAAGATTTTGGCAGGTGCCAGTGATGGCCAGTGATGTCAATTGCTAGTACCCAGTACCAAGAAAAACATCGAAATAATTGCTTTATAGTTCCACAAAATTGTATAAAGTAAGGAGCTCTATATACTCAATTAATACAGGGCTTAAATGTACCATATGCTAGCTTAAAGCAGTCGAAGAAACAACCAAGAGAAAATGGTGCAGCTCAGCGGCTTAGCCATAGCTTGTATGGCTTGGGGAACCGACAGAGCTGTGAAGCCCATATGATGGCTTAGCTTGGCTAATATTCGGTTCAGCTCAAAGGCTTGTGGCTTTTTAGCTGCACCATGGCAACACTAGTGACATATAGCTGATGCATCTAAATGAAGTTGTTGCAGAAATAGATCATGACTGTGTAAAATATCATTCACACGAGAAGTAGAATCTGTCGATAGGTAACATTGCTTAATAATTTCAGTAAGTATACAGTCAATAGAAATAGCAGAGTGAAGTGTGGTGCTTGAACATGCGACTGAAGGTTGCTGTGAAATTGTAACAATGTTATTAGTAATAGGACTGTGTGCATCAGTAATTGTTAACCATGAAACCAATAAATCAAGTTCATTATCAGTAGCAGTATCAATACCATCATCAGAAAACAGATCAATATCATTATCATAATCAGAAACATCGGTTAATAAGCATAGTGGATCAGAGTGGAGTGGTCTGCAACATGGCTGGTCAGAATGTGTTAGGGAGTACAGACCTATGAACTATTATTAGTGCTAAGCAAAGATATGAATGTGCAAGTGGGACTCACAATGGTAGTTGGCAGGGAGAAACACTGGAAGAGTGAGGCCAGTGAGACAGTGTGAACTAACCAGCCGATACCAAGCTCAGCTGAGGTACAGATGACAAAAAGCTGGAGCTCAACCACAGTAAGTTGAAGTTCAACAGAAACAGACCCAAACCAGCAGGAGGTGGTAAGTATTACAGTGTGGGGGCAGCTGTGTAGAGAGAGGTTGCAAGCAGAAGCGAGAGTGACTGAAATGAAACAATGATCTTGCTGGCTGTCATATATAGCTGGTACAAGTGTCACAAAATTGGAAAATGCATTGCAATGCCTTAAGCCATAATTCACATTGCAATGTATTCTAATAATCCTAAAAGGCTCGAGCTGAGGACTTGAAATTATACTAGAAGGCAGTATCAGGTTAGGTGGATAACCTAATGGATTGCAAGGCAACCGGGTAACAGATAATGTATCTTAATATCAGAATAATATTACACACACTTGCATTAGTAACGTAAGGTTTCTAGATATTCAATGTTCTGGCCAGTCCTGGAATGCATTAAGACTGTGCACGAATCTGCCTGTTGACCCTTGTTGACCCTTGCACAATGCCAGAATGGGAGTAGGAGATGCAGCAGTTAGGCTCAGGCTGCACTAGTAGGTCATTCAAGAACAACTCTAGAATTGATTCCACAGTATCCAAGATCCGAACCATTGATGATTAACTACTTCGACCAAAGGTATAAATAACCTCGAATTCTTCGAGTCCCTCTGTTCTTTGCTCATAAGTAGTGAGCCTGGGAGCCAGTGAGAAAACTAGAGGTAAGCACATAGATAAAGGTAAGTAAGTAATGCTGACACTGTTGCTTGTACTAGCGAACCTGATCTTAAGATTCTTACATAAGTGTATGCATGTTATTAACTATGTAACTAATATGTAGAGACAATGTACATATCAAAATGAAATAGATTTTGCTTACTACGGAATTGGAATGAATTTGGAATCTTGGATTGATGTTGAAATTGTCCTGTTTTGATTTTTATGCGCCATTTCACACAATGGGATTACAGTGATACATAAGGTATACTTGTGTTCCAAGGCATAGCTGGATGCCTTAAGATGCCTTACAGGGCATACTACTGACTATTTAAATGCCTTAAAGAGTATTGTGTAGTATAAATTGCCTTCCAAGGCAGCTAATGCCTTAAGGCATTACAATGTGCTTTAATGTCTTTGGGGGCGGATTCAACTTTTGTGACAAGGATATCATTTAACTTCACGGACATGGTAGGAGAAAGTATGGGAAAAGAAGAAGAAAAAAGTAATGTTATAGTGCTACATGTGATCTATACAGTAAAGAAGAATACAAAGTAAGATCCAGAGTTTGAACTAGACCAACAACAATACCAGCCAAACAGTATGATGCTGTTTCTCAAACCCATTCACGGGTGGAGCTCTTCGCCTCCCCTAAGATCCTACAACCTTAAAAGGTAGTGGGAATTACACTTCATTCCTTCATGTTGGAAGGTCATTTAGAACAGTGGTTCAAATCTGTAAATTCACCTAAAATTCACTTCAGACAAGTTGTTTGATGATTTTGAGGTTGAGGTGGTATTCACATAGGCACATTTTGCATTATGTGTATTTCATGTGTATTTCACATGAATTTCACCCCTCTAGGTGTAATTAATGTGAATCTAAGTGAAAGGGGGGTGGAGTGACAAGTACTGCATGTTAGGGAGTAACAAAGAGTATATATTGCTACTAAGTACTATACAAGAACAGAAATACTAACTACAGTAGGATCAAGACATATTTGTACAGATAAAGGGAAGGGGAGGTTGTAGAAGGGTGTCATGTGTGGAGGTGGTGGCATTGGAGATGGCAAGATTGGGTGAGAGGATGGGGCATTGGAGAGACTGGCGAGGGTTGGCTAGCACTATGGCATTGGCATTGGTGGGAAGTGGTGGCAGTGACTGAGGAGGTGTTGACACTTGGCAAGACTGTGAGTGGGGCATTGACAGCATTGGCATGGGGTGGGAGGATGTGGCAGGCAAGTTGTGTGCATGGGGAGCTGCGTTGGCAGTGTGTGAAAGTTGGGGGTATCAATGTGAGGGCAAGGTTGCTGTCATTCTAGATAATGATTATCTAAGGTGTTGGCAGGAAGTGACTTTATTCGTGCAAAATACACCTGTGTTTGGGGAGATCGTCTAGTGACTATTCCTTGGAAAGGGATCCAATTTGGGTATACATCTTGTTGTATGAAAAGATAGGAACTATGGTCAGGCTGAGGCTGTGAAAGAAAATTAGCTTCCGTGTTAGGAGGCTGACTGCTAGATGGGGACTATATATGTGAGTGGTATCTTTGATATGTAGGATGACTGAGAATACTGTACTATTTCGACCAATTGTTCAGTCACGCATCACGCAGGCCTGATGAACAGAACAAATTGAGCACTTTGTC
>JASFCZ010000384.1:0-10587 GCA_036937155.1 Cyathus pygmaeus
TTGGTGGATCGAAAAATCCATGGGGTATGGGAAGTTATGGGCTATACCTGGTATGGGTTAGGAGAGGTTCGACTGTACTTCGGTTTCGAGAAGATGTTGATGACATAACCCACATTCTCTCCGAAGGCTCAGAACAGCCACGTTAATCAGCCAACTGGCTGTCTATTCGGTGTTCGCACTTCACAGATCTCTACTACGTAGTACAGGGCTGTTCAACTCGGATTCGGGATCGTGGTCCTCGGGGCCTTGGGGTAAGATCAGACTGAGGTATGTGCTAAGTTCTAACTAGTATGTGCCGTGGCTGGACGTCGTGGTACGACCATGATATGTAGAGCAATTCCTTTCATCGCGTAAGGAAGCGAGGCATTTTTCCAACATTTTTCGTCGCCGTAGGTCGCCATACGAGGAAGGCAAAATATTACTCCAGCAGCCCAGCTATCCCTCGATAAATGGTCGGTAGCATGATCTAAGCACGCGTCCTTAAATGCCACTTCCCGACGCATACAGTGCACCTACATTGCATTTCATCGATGCGTGGTCCGGACTCGTAAACCCATTCAAGATGCCCATTTGAATCTGCGCTGCCAGAACTCGCATGTCCCTCCGAATGCTCATAGCTCACTCCTTATCGTAATATCACTGTGGTCTCACGGTTAAAACATTAACATATGAATGACGCGGGAGTCCTGAAGCCTGAGGCCTGAGGCGTCACAGACTCACAGTCAAGCGCCGTACGTAGAACTCCTTATTTGGTTTACGATAACTTTCACAGGCATGATGAAATTCTACGAAAATTTAATTTTGAAGGAGGTACATATGTGGCTAATATTCCGTTGCCATCGCGAGCGTACCTGATCTTTCACAGGTTTGTCCACTGGGTCCAAGAAATCACTAAGTTTACCTCAAGGCAAATAATGAATATATAAATAGTCTTGCCGCCCACTTCGTATGTGGGCCTATGATAGCCTTTGATAGTCAGCGCCGAACACTCAGAAACAATTCAAAGGCTGAGCCTCTCCGAGGTTAGTTAATCTCAAGGTGTCGAAGTGCCGCATACACGAACAACATGTCAGTGTGTGGCGCAGCCTCACTGGTATTCCCCCTCAACCCCCGGTGCCTGTGTAACTTAGTAGAGAACTTTCGTACGGAAACGCTGGTCATTTTCAGGTGTTCGAGACTCGACCTGACTCGACCAGTCGAAGACTTTCGAACGCTCTCCGCTCAGTACTCGAGGTTCTTTCGCGTATACATTTCAATTTGAATACTAACCATTGTGGCACGATGGTTCCGTCAATCAGGTATTTGCGTGTTTGTGTTTTTTCTTACTGGGGCGAGCTTGTTCGAGCTGCGATGCGGTGCCAGGGCTCACGTGCTACCTTTGAGAGATTTTGCCTCGCGTCACGATGCCAGAAAATGACGATAAGTATTGTCCTACTTAGTACTACTAGGCTCAATTGCATGGATGAATCCCTTTTCCATAACGGGCCGACTTCCGAATGACGAGAAAACAGTTGCAGGATTCTAATTTAACAGCTCCTTACAGACTGCGAACCCAGCCGACGTTGGTTGTTCTCAACAGCGGAAGTATACTTACGACTGATCATTCCAGCACGGCCCTCAGATCCGTCCCATAATGTACTACTAACAAATACTTTATAGCGCAGCAGTGTCTATTACATGGAAGTCAAACCAAAAAGTCCTAATATTGACCGGTAACTTACCACATGCACATATCAGACACGGTCATTGCTATTTGTTGGTTTCATACTATGGGTCCCACGAGTCAGACTTGGACACAGAGGTGGAGTTAGAAGAAGCTTTCTAAATTAGAAAAAGTTATGGCAGGGTCACAGGCTTTTAACAACCAATTTCAAAGTTGGGCTGACGCAGTACGAATTCAAAACTACTCAGTGCGCAGTGCCTTGCACACCTCATCCTTTTGAGGGCGCTGACGAAATGTTAACAGTAGGGTCTTCCTTTTACTAGCCTTTACGCTGTACCGCGTGTCATGATAGTAGTCCTGAAGTTAAGTATGCTGTATATAAATACAAGCATACACTTCTATGTAAAGCAAGGTTTATCCTTTACGCTGGATACTTCTCCTCACTGAAGAATGAACCTCACATGGCCCGATAACAGGATGCAAGTGAGTGTCCACAATTTAGATGTGGCATAACATTCCCGCGGTAAGAAGCAGATATTTCTGCTAAGTTATGTTACAGGAGGAACGTCGGTCCGAATAACTATATGATTCAAAATCCGACGAAGGTATGTACTGCCCGTAAATCTATCTTCTCAGTCTCAACACCGCCGACAGCACCCACGACTGCCAGCTAAGATAGGGCATGCTGTGTTACTGTGAAAAATCTTCAAAATATAAAAGGCTGAGGATGGAATAACAGGAACTTCGAACTGGGGAACCGCGAATTATCCCGAGTTGACTACATACAGTTTATAGACCCGCCATTCGAGTTGAGTTTATAACACGATCGTGTAGTACCTCAAGAAGAAGTAAACTGAAGCCCGACCATACGCGTCATCAGACTTGCCTCTTCACCTCAGCTCCACTTTAATAGCGAAAGATTGCTATATTTTCTCGCGAAGCCCGGCCTCTCGAGTCGCTTGTCATTTTTCGCTTCGAAAATCAAACCCCGTTTTAATGTACGTCTAGTTTACCGACACCAGGCAGTCGGTGGACATGAGTGCCTTGGGATTTTTACGCTACAAGAACTGCCCACTATGTACACCTAGAATTCTATAACATAGGTAATTCCAAGCTCCCGCTCCTGTAACTTCTCATTTATGCTCTTATGATCATTGCAATATGATCTCTATGACTTATCAGTCATTTCTGCTGCTCAACGTCTCGAATGACATCTTTTAGATTACGTGGCGGGTAGCCATTCCGTAACTCTACCAATGATGTGTGTAAATTTTATTTTTGAATGTGTGGTGGTTTCTTCTCTACATTAACGCATTTCATCATACTTACGGTGCTTCCTTTTAGTACTGCCGCTGATAATGGAACGTAATGCTATGCATTCGTTGACATTTGCAGTAGCAACTTGTTCTCCAGAAATAAGGCTAACGGAGTCCTTGTAAGTAGTTCTCACTACCGAGAGTGTAAGAAAGATTTAAACTAGCCTCACGTAAGCGACTTATCGAAAACAACCTGCTTCCTAGGCCCTAGAACATTATCAACCGCGATGTTGTGAAATCCTCATCGGCGATCGCTCAGTCATCCCAGATACATACATTGATACGGTCGATGCCTCAAGAATCGTAAGTCTCAGCGTGAGTCTTACAATTATAGCTGTGGGTATAGTCCTCAGCTATCCCATAATTTCGGCCACCGTGGTTGACGCCAGACCTGAGCAGAGCAAACTATTCTCAGTAATGTATTTACCTATTTTTAAGCACAACGCCACAAAACAGATATCAACATTCTCAATGGGTATGTCTTCCGTATTTCGTAGCGTACCAGATTGAACAAAACTGATAGAGAGAATAGGAATTGGCCGAATTTTTATGGCGAAATACATGACTGAACAACGTTATCATTTCTCCGATGAATTTTTGAGGAAATGTCCTCTCAAGCCCACGGGCGACTTCTTACGTGGCCAACTGGAGTCAAAGAAATCATTCCATTTCCGTAACTGTTCCTGAAGATAATACCCTAGATTTGCTCCTACGAAACACACTTCTACTTCTTACCACTTCAAAAAGTGACACGATCCCTTGACTTGTAACAGCGTGATCAAGAGCATACCAAATTCGAGACCTTCGATTCAGCGCTCATTTGACGAATCTGGCGGAAGAACAAGGATAGAACGAAGCCTTTTAATGGTAAGATCTTATATGAATACAAAAGCATCGTCAGCTAAGTATACTTCGTATCTGCGCGTAAAATGCGGCACCCGCCGAGTCAGGATCTTAACATATGTTGCATATCAACCACGAACTCTGGGTCCACATGATTCTCTTTGAAGCGAAAAGCTTCTACGCTCCCTCAGAAAGTTGCCCCATGAACCGAAGTAGTAACCTACTGTTACTCCTAATTGCCTAACATCGCTAACATTAATTTGACATTTCTAGCTGGCGTTTCCCCGACTCGAGTCCGATCGCACAATATTAACTTAGTAAATCGTCAAGAGATCGATTAAATGTGCCGACCCCGGGCCCTTATGGTATAAGTATGAGAAACCAGAAGAAGCCTCAGTGACCACGGTGGCTGACACCGTGTAAATGTATGTCAATCTCGGGTTTACATTTGGCGGCGTATAGTAGTACAAATGCTGGTAAGAGATCGTGGGGGTTACTATAGCATCCTGAATAGTTTTACTATTCATGCTACTATGGGACATATAGATGAATAATATACAACTATCATTCCCGATTCTAGAGTTGAAACCAGCCATATTAGTTTGCGCCGGAAGTTGTTGGCACTGACTCTAAATAAATATGTCCACACTGCGCAGTGCGGACAACTTACAAAGTTACACTTGCCTATACTATAGATTCAACAGTTACTTACCTACAAAAGCTATCATTGAAGTAAGTAGTGGGTTGGTCAGGCGTTGGTAGTACGCGCTCTCAGTTCGCAGTGTACAGGCGTTTTGCGCATCATACACAACTGTCGGAATCTTCGGGCTTGGCATAAAGCAAACATAACACCATAAACACCATACTTATTTATCTATTCAGGATACTACTGAAGTAACAGCTTGAGTAAAGCGTAAAATTAGAGAAAGCTAAGACTAACCTCACATCCCAATTAGTACAAATCAGCCACCTTACATTAGTACTGTTCGTATCGCTGACCAGCTGACTGAGGTACTTGTATATATGGCTCTCACGGAGTTATCGGAAGCTAATAAAGTTGTTGATGATCAAGCGCGCGCGGGGTTTCGTCTCACTCCATGGCCGTACAGTCTTGATCTTCCCTCAGTAGAAATATTACCCATAAGATACTCTCTGGTCGTTTAACGCACTCAGATTCTATTGCAATGGCAAGATTTGCACGTATCACATGCGTTTTCTTTATCCTACTCCTTGATCATCGCGCCCAGAATAATGGATATGAGAAATATGTACCTGTGCTGAAGTGAGGAGCTTCCAACGAGTCGAACCAAATTATTTTCGGACAAAATGTTTCTTTGTCGTATTCATACCCGATACACCAGTATATGCATGTGACAACGTCAGAGGATCTAAGTATCCACGAATCTATGAGTTCTAAAAAAGTTGTTACTTATTTGTCGTCCATGAAGAGATTGATCTCTTGTAAGTTCGACAAAACAATGCGTTCACCCAGGGTCTATCTAACATGATATTGATGGTCTTTCGGATATCATTTCTGCAGCTATCGAGTTATACGTACAAACAGCTTGGATCAACAGAAGCATAAAAAGAGAGCAAACCGCCGGAGATGGGCAAAAATTACCTTGGCTTCCGTTTCCCCAGCTTCAAGATCCCTGCTCTTCATGCCGTTCGAAGTTAGTTTATCTGTCTTCTTCCGGGTCGAGGATGTTTCATACCTTGTTCCTGCAGATTCATCAGCTTGTCAAGCTCGTTAATCCAGAGAGGGTGACAATAAACACTGACCACTGTACCAATGGTACCTGGGAGGTAACATCCATCAAAGGTGACGGGGTGGGTGCATGCATTGAAGTCAGCTATGAGCGAAACTGACTACCAGGGTCTCCTTAGACCTACCTGATTGCGAATACTTCCGGCGGAAAAATGACACTAATAAAAGTAGTCGAGACAGATATTGCGGCGTAAGAAACATCTCACTGATTCCTGTAATATGATTTTAAATTGACCACCAACCAAGGATATAACGTTTAACCTACCTTATCAAATTTCTAGTCACGATGTCGTTATTCATTCGTGTATGTAGTGTGATTTCGGAAACATTTATGCCTTTGAAAGACCGCGAACTATTCAGCGATAGGTCGGCGCGATACCCGGTGCGAAAGGAGGTTAATCCATCAGCTCGTGACGAGCATACCAGCTTCAAGCATCAAGTTACGCCAGTTATGCCTTCCTTCAATCACTTCTTATCATTCTCGCCTATCAAGCATAGAATATCGTGAGGAGAAGGTGTCACAATGGAGAGAACATAATTCTTCTCATTAGTAGCCTCAGAATCTGAGCAAGGACTAATTCGTTTAAAAGCTGACGTACATCATTGCTTCCGTCAAGTTATTTGAGGTATCTGCATTCATGAGAGTCGAGACAGTCCTGCATTCATGATAGAACCGGGGATAATTTCACCCACTCTCCCATAGTGGGTCGTTATCTGCAACCGGCGGCATTAACGTAAGTAAAGCAGTCACCATCCTTCACTGATCATTCTACGAATGGATCGTCACCTTTGTTGCACACGATAGCGCGGCTAAGGAATGTTGAGCACGTCTTGCTTCCATGTCGCAACGGGCATATGACTAGATAGTCCATGGCCGACTGAAAATACGTCAGATATTGTAGCCGAAGGATGCATTGATCTCACAGTTCACTGAAGGCTGTTTCTGGAAGGTTTAATCCAATGAAACGGCCTTGAGAGTGCATAATAGTTCACTCCGCATCTGTTACCTGGGTCTGCGGCGAAATAACTTATAAAACAACAACGAGAATTGTTTAAAGTGAAGTTATGTGGAAGTTGGATGCATCACTGTGTACCAAACTGCGGAACTCTTCAACTGATACATAGATCCGATTTCTGTGCTTGTGAAATTCGACTCTCCCCAAAAATGCATAGCCAGCTGATGTATCATGACTCTATCAGAAGACACCTGAAGAGAGGACGTCTTTAGTAACGATACTACAGCTTTGCTCGTCTACGCACCAGCCTACGGAAATCCGTGGTAATCAGTATTTGCATCACAGAAGTTGCAGACTGAGAGCCGATAAGTTTTGCGGCTCGTGACTAGTTGACTGGTGAATTTGCCTGGTCTGCTATTTTCTACCTCGGAAAACAGAAGTTCATAGATGATGGGAGATGTTGAGGTCATACATATGAGAACTTCTTCGTCTGGAAAGAAAGACACTCGAAGCCTTTTCCAGAAATCGAAAGCTGAGAAACACAATCGCCAGACCAAATACAGAAATGAAAGACATTTCACAGAGAGGAAACGCGGCTGGCCAGGCTGCCATGAATGAATCAAGCAGAGATAGAGGTGCAGGAACCACAGAACAAGTTCCGATGACCGAGGCAAATAAGTATATCTAATAGCCAGCTGGATAACCACCGTTCATTTACTAGTCTGGGAGCTGAGGAAAAGACATAAGTATCTTTTACATAAACGAGTGTAGTTTGAGTTGAATATAGCACCCTTGGGCCTTGACAGCGACCTGCATTTCCAGCCAACCGTATCAGTGGCATGTAGAGCTGATTGGATGAAAATGTGTAGTAAAAGTAGCAAAGAGTAACTATCTTGAAAGATGAAATGGAACGAGGGGTAGTGTTAGGCCCCATGGGCTGGTGACACTGTTTGAGTCGTTGAACTTGTTGAGTCGTTGTCAATCTGAATGTGCCGAGGTCAATGTGCGCGTGACTCGACGGAGACGCGTTCACGCTGCGTCCGGCGCTGGCAGAGTGTAAATAAACTCTTTACATTACCACGACGTCCACCGGCTAGATGGTATGTTTTATGTTCATTTATGCAGTACTTTGCTACAAAACACTCACAGGATCCGTACAGCTTCCGTTATCTTTACTAACCGCTGCGCAAAACAAGCCTATGGTGCGTTCATCCTGTATATCTGAGCCTGCTCGTTTTCTGATCATTTTTTGCTGTCTTCGTCTTTGCTGTTGATTACTCATATCTGTTCGAAAACGACCCCTTACTTCCTTCAAATGTCCCGACGAACATGTTAGCTTGTCGAGCTGAAAAATGGCGAAACGTTCAATGGACATCTTGTCAACTGCGACAACTTCATGAATATCACACTTAGGGAGGTGTACCAGACGAATGCCGAGGGCGAAAGGTTCTGGAAGCTTAAAGAATGTTATATTAGAGGGAGCACAGTGAGTGTATCGTTGGTTGATCTACCGCCAGTAGACGCTTAACTCTTTCTTCAGATTAAGTACCTGCGTGTACCAGACCAGCTTTTGGATACAGTAAAGGATGAGCAGCTTCGTGCTAAAGAGCAAGGACGAGGTACACGTGGCGGTGGAGGTGGTAGAGGTTCGTTGTTTGCGACATTCTCCTTTGCTTTTTGCTCATCGAAACCTTTAGGAGGCCGGGGAGCTCCAGCACGTGGTAAGACTGCCTTCTTCTCTGTGGACCCTCGGTATCTAACTCAATGTTATACAGGTCGTGGTATGCGTGGAGGGCCAGTACGAGGCGGACGTGGGCGTGGACGTGGAATGTAACAGCTCCCTGTTCTGTTCTTTTATTTTGTTCATCGTTTACTATTTCTCACCGAGGGTCGTTATTATTGCCAGCCACCCTCTCGAACGCAACGTTCACGCAGCCAGCTAGGGTATAAATCCCAGCTTCGTACGGTCTACTTACCATACAGATGTAAACATACCTTAACCACAATATACGGTTTTAATTCCGTGAACTGTGGTGATCAACTTGTCGTCAAGAAAAATTGCTTATGGGGTAGCAATGAGTTTCAATGAATTGAGAAAGATGGCTATCGAGAGTCAATGTCAAGAATGCTTGTGAGTTCGTTACAATCGATATCCTGTCTAGTTCCATAGCTTACGGAGATCTCGTTAGGAGCAACTACAAGAGTTAGTTCACTTTCGTGAATGGTACGCGAAGATGCTACCACTCTGTCTTACGTCAAATACATGACATGCAGAGAGTGCGAACGTTTTCGCCAAATCGTAACGCGCCCTGACGTTTTACGTTATACGAGATCCAAAATCTTATGCTGTGGCTTACATTTTTTACCTATCAGGAGTTCCTATTCTGTGCCGATGCATCGCAATCTCTACAGAAAACGAAATGCATTTAATACATCTCCTGGTATGTTTCTCCTGATATCAAGTTAGAGATGCTAATAATGAATTAGGTGTGCGTAGTGTAATGATTGCGGTTACATGATGAGTAGTGAACGGCGTGAAGAGCATATGAAGTCGAGTTAAGGCATGCCAGCATGGAAAAGGTATTGTAGGAATGAGTTGGAGTGAGTCATGTTGAATACTAATAAGTCAATAGACCGCAGTTGGCTACCAGGCGCAAAGGCAGAAATAAGTTAGGCTGTCCAGCAACCACAAACCGCAATCAAATATGCCACCTTTCGTGTGTTTTCTCTTCCACGACGACGAACATTAGCTGACCCTCTTTCGTAGGTAAATTGTTCTCATCGTCATCTCCAGACACGTCCATGTCTTCATTGTCGCTTACGTTCCACTGGTTTTCACTCAATATCCACTTGCCAACATATCGGTGGGGCCACACAGCTACGTCGCGCAACTTGCTTCCTTTGAATCGAAGCATCATTCCTTTCGCGTCCTGCCTCCTGAATCGTGGCTTCACGGCCCACTTTGGTGTCCTTGGGGTGCCCCAGGTTGGATACACTATTTCTGCTGCTGGAGAGACAACTGAGGACGTTTGGATCTCTACTGCACCCTTCGTGCTCACTTCCCATTCATCTACGGGGCGTGTCTCCCAAGGTGTCTGAGGTAGCACGTCCCATGTCGGTGTCGTGGGAGACACTGCAGAATTCGTCAACGAAGGCGGATAAGGCGATCCGGGTGATGTGTGAGATGTAATGGTCAAATCTCTATCCGAATGCCTCGAAGGTTCCATTTTAGCGTCCAACTTGAGATACTTGATCGAAGGAAGGGTATATGGGTAATGGTGAGGGTGTGCACTCCTGGGCGGGGAAACCCGGCCTCCCGGGACGGCGTAGGTTCTTGATTGCTGGTAAAAGTGTGCGCTCTTGTGCCGAGGAATGGCTTTGTGCCCGTCATTGATATAAGCGACAGACCTATCCGCCAGCGCATTGATTGGATCGTACGCAGGGGCGATCGCCAGCCTTGTCTTTGCGCTAGTGTCAATCCTCCTCAGCGGAACAACACCAGATTCAATTTTTCCGAAAGAAAGCCACTGGACCTGTAGATGCAAAGTTTTCAAGTTTCTCGCTGGTTCGATCACCTTTGTAATCTCAGCCTACACGGAACTTAGTCACTTTTGTTTATCGGGCAAGATCAGCACGTACAATCTCTCTGCAGTTCACCTTCCCTTTGACCTTCTCCAGTCCTTTCACATCCTTACACAACCCTTCGAGATCCTCCAACCCCAGTACCGCATCCCCAACACTGAACTCCTTCAATGTCTCTCCCTGTCGGCGGGCTATATCCATAACGAAGACCCCAGGAACCATTGTGTTTCCGCTGACAGTGAACAAGTTCAGACAGAACGTTTCTAGCCCTGGGTGGGGGAGAATATCCAATATCCAATTCCATAAGCCCTTAGGCCCAGCTGCATCCACGCTGGAAGTCCTGACAGTAAGTCTCTTCAGAGCAGGGAAGTCGACCGTTGGCGGTGCAGGCTGGTGGGAGGTGCTGCGAAGATACTCGGTATCCAGTGTGTGTAAGTTCGGGAGGTGCTGCAATATGCG
>JASFCZ010000385.1:0-10587 GCA_036937155.1 Cyathus pygmaeus
ATTGTAGAGCTGTTCAATGCATATATCTGGCTTTCTTATTAAGATAAAAACCAGAAACATAGTGCAATAGAGCATTTCTCTTCATTGAAGTTTGGCAGCCTGCCAACTTTCTGGATATAGGTAAACAGTCAAATACAAATAAACTGTGCGCGCACAATATCAACCAAATTGTTCAGTTTATTTTTCTTCCTCTTTCTTCCCCTCCACTTATTTCTATGACTACCATTTTGGAAGCCAGAGAGTGGCTCCTTGACTACTTACCTGGTTATAACCTAGCCAAAGACAAGAACAAGGTCACCCCTTATCTAGCTGACGTTTACAAGAAATGGGATGAGTCCTGGACAGTATCTGTACCCACTGTGGAACAGATTGAAGCTGAATGTCCAAAGCACCCAAAGAAAACTAAGGATGAAGTCCTTCAGGCTGCAGCTCTTAAGATTTTAACTAAGCAGGTCAGAGCAGTAAGTATATTTTCTCAATTGCACAGGAAGATATCTGACGGCAATATAGCAAATCAGCCAGTGGTTCCATAATTCCATCAGCGATTCATATCTAGACTCACACCCAGGATAGGCTCCTTGAGCCCAAATATGTTCAAAGCAGTGAGAAGTACATGCCACCTGGTATCTGGGGATACTTGTCACAAGAAAGGGAAGACTTTATGGGCATAATCTGGGAGTGAATTCAACTCCTCCATTTCCCACAGCTCAGGGGAGAGAGATGGTTCATTGGGTGGAGGTGAGTTGTTGGGAGGCTCCTGGTCATCCTCAGAGGATAGAGGGGAGTCATTGCACTGGCTTCTAGGTACTGTTAACAAGCATTTATGAACATAGATCATAAAACATACTTTTTGCCCTTTGCATAGATCCTATGAGGATGACTGACCATAGTGAGCTCTACCTTCTCCTTGTCATGAGCAGAGGTTGAGTCTGGTGGAGGTGATGCATTGGGTGGAGATGAGCCGTGTGGAGACGAGTTGCCGGGAGATGAGTTGCGCAGAGATGAGTTGTTGGATGGAGACATGACATGCAGAGATGACTCATTGGTGGGAGAAAAGTCGCATGGAGAGTCACGGGGAGGAGATGAGTCTTGGGGAGGCAAGTTGTCACCTTCCTCTGGCATGAATTGCAACAGGCTTGGGGCATCAAAATCCACCCCTGCGTCTTCAACATCTGTGTCATCCTCTGAGCTTTCCTCTATGTGGGGATTAGCTGATGTCAATACAATATTATTGTACAGTAAGCTCACTGCTCTCAGATTCACTGGCACTCTCTTCTGGGGAAAATCCCCTCTTCTCACATTCCTCTTGTGCTGCAAAAATGGTGAGCGGATACCAAATGATTCCATATGTTTACTTACAATAGCATTCACACAAGAAGTCGGTAAAGCTGGTCTCTGCCTTGGTGAAGGCATCTTTCCCGTGTTTACCCCATGTCTTGCCATCTTTGGTGTTCCCGTGATGAATCCTGTTCTCATGTTAGTGATGGATTCCCACTACAAATAGATGAGTTACTTACACGACAGTCTGCAGATCCCCACCAGAGCTTGGCCTAGGACCACCAGCAAAAATCGTAAAGACCCAACCAGTTTTCTTGTTGAGTTCCGCTGCTGCTGCCCCTAATGTTACAGTAATCTTCTTAATAGACCTGTTGAAATAATGTTAATAATAATATGACATGAAAACTAGGAACTTACTTTTTCCTGGAATGGTTTTTCTTAGACAACTGTTCCACTGTGAGATCACTGTCAGATACCTTGGACATCCCCTCCAGAACAGATTTCTGGTAGGCCTGGATCTCCTTCTCCAGCTCTGCGCCACCTGCCTTCAGAGTCCTGTTAGCCACCAGGGCCACAATGTGTTCGTGTTTCTTTGGCTTCTCATCCTCAGCAAGATCCAGGAGATACTGATCCCATTCCTCATCAATCTCATCTTTTATAGTCTCACCATAGAGCTCCATATAGGCCTTCCACTTCATAAGCTTAACAGCCTTCTTGGGCATCAAGTTCAGAAGGCCCCTGGTGGTAGCAGTGGAGTATCTGATACTGTTTCTAAACCAAAAACTGATGCTCTAAGTAATATATTAGATGTCTCTCTGGAATTAAAACATATGTGATAACTTACTCTCTTGGTGCTAGTTCTCGCCAAATGTATACCACCAATCATATCTTTACCATCAAGGAGTTCTTTAGCATTAGGAGAATGCTCTATAAAGAAATTCAAAGTAAGCTCTTAAAACTTGTGAGTCCCTTTCAACTTGTACCTTTGAAAATCTGAAACCACTTGTCATAAGTTTCCCTGAACCACTTGGTTGTGTTCTTGTGCTCACGCGCTCTGATATATCCTGGTAGACAACCTGTAAGAAAAGCATGTTGCTTGGAATTACCAAAGTGAGATTGCGTCATATGAAGGAGACAGTGGGAGAGGGACACAAAAGTGAGAAACTGTGTAGAGAGGCAAAGTAAGAAAGATGTGGCAGGAAGGAAAGACACAAAGAAGACATGGCTTGGTTTTCTTGGTGTTGGCATGAAATGATGTAGTATATTTGTTTCCACTTGTGGAAGCGATATGTCAGGGGTAAGAGACATTTCACAAAACAGCAAAATCCTCTATTATGAGACATACCTCAATGTGTTCTTCCTAAGTAAGTGAGATACATGAATGGTAGATCTCCATAATAGATGTGAATATTTTATTTTGGCAATTCGATAACTTTGAGATAATTTTGGTTTTGGTCAGACGAAAAAATGAAAGAGGTGTCATGTCATGCTTAACCTACACGCACTTGATAAACAACTATCATCTCGCATGCCTTGACCTCCCAAATATTCCAGTGAAGAAGAAAGACAGGCAGCTCGCAGGGCAATAAGCAAAAAGCATTATGATAAGTAAGTACTAATTTATAATATAACTAGCACTTTCTTACCATGTTCTTCATACCAGAAATAACGATAAAATCAACTCCAGGAGAAGAGCTAACTATGCTAGCTCAAAGAACAAGTAAGAATACCATAATACTTTCAACATTGATATAGATATCATAACACTCATGTACCAGAAGACTTGGATTGCAAGTTTATGAAACGTCTCAAGAAGAGTATTATCAATTCTCTACGTCTATGAAGTCTTCACTAATAAAGTACAAACTATAGTGATAAATATTGGATCAAACATATGAACAGTCTAAATGAAAAGATCCATTCATATACCTCAGGAGCACCAAAACTCTACATTCAAGAAATAGTCCAGCAGTTAATCACTAACCAAAACTCCTTCGCTCTTGAATCTGCTATTAACCAGTTCTCTATCTGGCAGCAGTCCAGTCATAAATATGAAAGTATGCTATTGGAACTTTCAGGATTACCTGATGCATATTATAAATGTAAATCAATCAGTGACAGTATTACCAAAATCTTACTGGCCCTGGACGAGGTATACAGTTATAGTCTCATGGATAGTTGGGATGAACTTCAGGAGGCATTTAGTTATAACAAATTTCAGTTTCAGCATATAAATGATTAGCATAGCTGTACATATAATATACAGCTGTATATACAAAAGTAACCTTGAAAGTAAAGTGCAATGATGAAGCTGTTAAAGGAAATGAGCATATGCACAGTAAAAAATCCATTACTCACGCAATCTTGACCGCCACACCCTGCTCTTTTGCTAAAAGCAGGAATGGTATGGGTAGACTGTTTCAGATAAGTAACCTTGAAATAAGTGTGCAATGGTGAAGCTGTTGAAGGAAGTGAGTGTATGCATGGTCAAAAATCCATAACTCACATGATATTGACAGCCATGGCTTGCTCTTTGGCTAAAAGCCAGAATAGTATGGGTAGACTGTTTCAGATAAGTAACATTGAAAGTAGAGTGCAATAAAATCTGTACCTCATGATCTTTAACACAATGCCTGGCTCTTTGGCCCAAATGGGGAATAGTATATGTAGACTCTTTAAGGTAAGTAACACTGAGAGAAGAGTTAACTGTTGAAGGGATGAGAATATGCACACAGGTCAAAAATCCATAACTCGCCTGAATTTGACTGCAATATGAGAAATGAACTTAATTTTAATGTGATAGTGAATCAGACAGGGGACATATCATGATTGTGTGCAATTATAATCAATACAAACAGATCTATGTACAAAGATGATTATAAAACCAATTGCTAATTATCTGCTTAAGTTAGCTAATGATGGACACAATGAAGATAAACTGTCACTTACTTGTCTAGTGGGCTTCCTGAAAGAGTTATGAGAAAAGGTATCATAGAATGTGCCAAATGCTTCCTTCCACTCCATATAAAGAATGTTGATATATACCTGTGCAGTATTATTCTGCCTGGAGCCATTCACATTCCAATGGCATCATTGGCATGTACATAATGTAGTTCAGAATTTAGAGGATGTCAAACAAAGAGAAAGTAAGATTGTACAAGAATTGGATGGAAAGAGAGTTCAGCATAAAAATTCATGTCTGTTTATCATCAACATATCAAATGATGGAAGTGGGGAAAAGCCAACAGTTGACATGACAGCTGATACTGTCAGGCTTGACGTATCAAATCATAGAAGTAGCAAACAATGAACAGCCAACAGCTGACAGCTGACAGACAATATCAACAGAAGTGTGTCATGTGTCTCCACTGGGAGTGCGCACATGTGTTACTGAGGTCTGTGCTACAATGTAGCTTATCAGTTAATTTGCTATTGGATGACTTCCCACAGGATTTAGAATCCTAAATAAACATCCTAGATGTGTTTAGTGACATCAGCCGAAATGCTGATATCCAAATCTGTATGTCCCTATAGCGGAGCCTGAAATTGACCCCATCCTAGATGATCCTACTTCATCCATCTAGAAGAGGCCTCCCTCCCCTTCGTATAAGCCTGCCTCACAATTTCAGTGTGTCCCATATGTGGCTACATATGGAAATGGACATGTGATGTTGGCAAGTGTGGGCTTAGTTGAGCCTAGGTACACAAAAGTGCAGGGCAGTGGAAAATATAACTTTGCACTTGCCCTAGGGCCTCTAGTCCGACTTCCATCCACAACATTTTGAGAGACAAAGTATTTCTATTTGTTACCTGCACCTAACCATGTAATATAAACAGTGATATTTAAGGAATGTGCATTATAAATGTCAAAAAACATTGTTGGCACCATTTACTAAAGGTTTTGGAAAACACTTCAAATGGTTTGAATGGGCTGCAGACTTTGGATGCCATATTGATGGGAAACATCATGTCACAGTGATTTCGAGTGTTGGCATGTACCACACTTGTGGTTAATTTGCTCTTTTCCATACTCATTCTGACTGTCCTTCTAGATTTTTCACTGTGACTGAAGAGTGAAATACTGAGTAGAGCAATTTTTGGCTTCATTAACAGTTACACAGGTTTTTGGGTAAGATATTGGCTTCCTAGACCTTCTGACCTACTCACAAACCTCATGAATGTTTGAACTCTTGACATGTTAGCTTTAAACCTGTCTGTATTTATATATACCCCCCTTATGCTCCCTTAAGACACTTGTTCTAGGGTCTGATTTTTTTTTTCCGACCATTTGCTCAACCTAACTAGCTATGTAAGCCAATGATCACCCATATATGGAAGGTAAGCTATTTTTATCTAAAGCCAAGACCTCATTTACATCACTTGCTTTCTTGAGCAAATTTACACACCTCACAAATCTAACTACAGCCATGAGAAGCTGGCCCACGAACATCATCATGACATTTGTAAGTTGAAACTAACTGCATTAACCAGATAATAAGTTATAATGGACCCAGTAGTTACTAGTCACCCAACAGCTGGTGTATTTGTTAAGTACTAAGTAGTAAGTACTTGGTCTATAAGTGACAGATTAATAATGTTACCTCGATATTACCACAAAAGCAGACAGGTATCTCAAAGTGATCCAAGCATGTGAGAACAAGGTTGTTGTTAGTGTGAGGTAATGCTGTAGATTTATCCAACAGCCTTGTAGTCTTAGAACCACATAGTCACATACCTCAACCACTCTATATACTTGCTCTATATGCTCTCAGCTCTGCCCAAGCTCTGCCAGTGGGATAAATGAAATGATTGATGCTCCATTCAAGCTCTGTTACATAACCAAAAGATAAGATGTGAGAAGATCTGCTCATTTATTGTTATCTATACCAAATCTATCTGGACTCCAGGTGTCTACACAAGATCTAATACATTTATAACAATGTAGAAATGATAATACATGCTCAAAGTCTATCAATGATCTCTCTGAAGGCCATTTTGGGTGCTTGGATGGAGGGTTCCAACTTTTTTTTTCATGGCCTTCGGCCAACCTAACTATCATAGTACCCATGGGAAAGTCCCATCCGTGCCCCCCCTTGGACTAGGACTCCAACTCTCAGCACGAATGGAAGGAAGAAAGTCATACAGATTATATTAAATGTACATTGTCAGATATTTGATTTCGATGTTTGAGAGTCTGGGGTGAACTAGGATCAAGTGTTCTATGGTTTAGAAACTCAGATCAATTTTTTGCCGACATCACTAAAATAAGGTTTAGATATATATTCTAGGATTCTAAATCCTGTGGGAAGTCATCCATTAATGTATCAAATGATAGAAGTAGCAAACAATGAACAGCCGACAGCTGACAGCTGACAGATAGTATCAACAGAAGTGTGTCATGTGTCTCCACTGGGTGTGCACACATGTGTTACTGAGGAGGTCTGTGCACAGAGATAAGCGATCCCGAGATCTGTGCAGATTTGTATGGATCCGAGCAGAATCCATATGGAATCACACATATTTTGTAAATTACATTTTGGTTGTAATCCCACTGTAACTAACCATTTATTCCATACAGATTCCACGCAGAATCACCAATTCCATATGCATGATTCCATACAGAGTCCTCCCATATGCAATATTTAAGTAAAAATAAATGGTTATACATTTATACGAAATGTGAATCAAACACATGACCTCAGGGTATAGGCACAGCCACATTCACTTGCATCAAAACCACTACCCTATAGCATCTTGTAATTAGAGCATCAGCAGTGCCATAGGTACTGTTATTTCCCACTACCTAATTTGTAAAGGCCGCATGTCACAGGCAATTCCCATTTTCACTGTCCACATCACCACTGCTCATCTGTGTTCCTTCCCACCCACCATCATCACCCACACTTCCCTCTCCCTCTCCCTCTCCCTCACCACTGTCCACCCCCTCCTATGCCCCCTCTTCCTCTCACCCCGCTGCATGCTACCTCCACACTACCACCGCACCCTCGCCCTGCCTCAAATACCTCAACATCCTCCTGTACCAGCCCATCTGCCAGCATGCATGCTCATCATTTGGTGAGTGCATGTTCCTTCTTTTTGTTTTCCTTGCTAATGTTACCATTACCCCATAGCTTCGCAACGTCATGGCCATCACAAGCACCATTGATGCCAACGTGGCAGCATCCCATGTTATGACAACCATCGCCCACCCATGCAACCCTGCCATGTTACATCATCAACATGCCACTCATGCCCTCCATGCCACATTACGACCACTCCTACTTGCAGCCAGCAACATGAAGGTGGCCACCACCTTATGCCTTCCACCCCTGCCATTCACGACATCTCTATCACATAAAACACCAATGCACCCAGACATCTGACCCCCTCCTTGATGGCTATGTCACCCACCCCCACCTCATCGAACTCCCACCACTCATATGCAAATACCATGCCACCACCCTCCCTCTACAACTCCGCTCATTCCCACGCCAGCCACCTCATTACACCACGCAACCCACACCCTCACCAACCCTCACGCACAACAGCACACACATTTCCTCTTATATACGCACATTGCATTGTAGTTACATAGTGTAGTTAAACTTATGTACATATATATCTCATAGTTACCTCTGTACTTCAAGGACCCATGTATAGTATGTACATTACTTCAATATAAATAATTTATTTGTTGTTACAATTGCTAACATAAGGGAAAGCTTATAAGTATATGTATACTAGTATTAATTTCTAATCTGCATGGATTCTGCATGGATTTACATAGCTCTGTGCAGATTCTGTACAGAATTGGGGGGCTTTCAGTCATTATCACACTGTTTAAAATTCCGTACAGATCCATGAGGATTCCGTGCAAATCTGTATAGATCTGTATGGATCCATGCAGACAACAAGGGGAACCACAGAGTATTGGTGATCCCTTACTATTGTTATACAGAACTATCCCACATAGAAAGCACTTATCCAATAATAGAAATAGCTAAGCTGACTGCTGATGTATCAATCATAACTTTTGATTACACACTGATCACTGATATGGAAATCATCTGAGCATATCTAGAGATTCTTCTATGTATAGATAACAAAATATCTTCTATTTATTTTGCTTGCTTTCTTTGATAGTTTGTTCAGGCATTACAACTTTACACCATGCCTCAAAAGCACAAGGGCTCTCCTCCAACAAATCCAGGACCAAAGCACTCCTGCCAGGCTTCACCTGACAGTACATCACCACAATTTAAGTCTGTCATACATCATACAGATGCTTCAAGAAATGTTGCTAGATCAAGCAACACAAGTAATACAAGTAAATCAAAGTAACATGATAGGAGTATGAAGCACATTCAAGATCCATCTGATAGCACTTCATCACAGTTTCATACTGTGATACGTGAAACAGCTACTTCAACATCTGCAGATCAATCAACTGGCCCAAGTAATATGCGCATCTCCAGGATTACTTCACTAAATGTCATTGAGAAAGATGGAAAGATAAAGATAAAGAAAGAAGGTGATAGACACCACAAAGTCCCTGTCACTGATCAACAACATAAGGATGTACCAGAAATACAAGATGATACTGAAATGGATATTAGTCTGGAAAATATACCTATCAATCCAGTACTGGAAAATAAGAGGGAACACAATCATAAAACATTGGTAAGTACAACCCAACATGATATAATTTGTGGTGTTGAATACCTTTTAATTTCAGGCCAAGATGTATGAGTGGATTCCATTTCAAGATCAGTTTCTTGTAGAATTTCTATGCCATGATGGAAAGAGCAATATAGAGAATGATATTTGCTCTACCTGCAAGAGAGATATTGGCTGCTACTAGTGTAAAAATTGTTTTAATGGTCAACTATTGAGGTGTAATAATTGCATGGTAACTGCACCTGCATATTTACCCCTTCATCACATAGAGGTGTGTACAAGTGATTACCGGTATACAACTAGTATAGCTTAACATTAGTTCCAACAGATATGGAATGGATCATTCTTCCAGAAAACTCAACTTCAAACACTTGAACTTTGTGTCCAGTTAGAACATAATGGGGGAATTTGTCCAAACCCAATTAAAGGACCACCCGATCTAGTGGTTATTGATATAACTGGAGCACATCATGTTCAGTGTGATTACTGTGGCTGTCATAAAGATGAAACAGATCTACCATTACACGTGCAACTATTAAGGGCAAAATGGTTTCCAGCCAGCTTTGTTCGCCCTAGTACAGTTTTCACATTTGATTGCATGGAAACATTCCATGAACTTACATTGCAAGGAAAGACCTCATTATATGATTGGTACCATACATTGATGAAGATAACTGATAAACTAAAGTTGGATGATGAGAGCATTCGCTACAATGAAATTAGAAGGGCTGTGCGTATGTGGCGCATCCTCATGATGTGTAAACGTAGTGGGAGAGGTCAATTTCCTGAAGGAATACAAGGAACCAAAGAGGGAGAGCTTACTGTTGAATGTCCAGCTTGCCCTCATCCTGCCAAAAATCTTCCTAACACCTGGCAACAATCTGGTGTACTACAGTAAGTGATACTCAGTTCAGATTGTTACTTATACTTTGTCACAAAAGCTGAGTCTGCCCCCGAAGACATTAAAGCACATTATAATGCCTTAAGGCAAAGATCGCCTTGGAAGGCAATCTATGCTACACAATACTCTTTAAGGCATTAAAATATTTTGCGGGCTGCCTTATAGCTCCTTGCAGGCTTCACATCCCACAATGGCTTATAATGCGTTGAAGATCTAAGATCATTAGTAAAACATGCTGAATTCCTGTATCAAATCTATATCATTGAAACTAATACATAAGTAGTTGTTCAAAAGGCAGTTTATTTTCTGTATCAGTACAATTACATTTACTATATACCATATACATTATTAAATAAATACAAATCTCACTTACCAGGCTGCTGTAGACTGTTAGTCCACTTACCATTTACTATATCAATGTTCCTTACACTTACTAATGCTACTTTCCCAGTTCTTGAGTACATGAAAGTATTCAAGAACACCTTCTTATATACGTCTCTGATGGTAGATTTAGTCATCAATGGCAAGTGTTGTTCTAGATAATGATTATCTAAGGTGTTGGCAGAAAGTGACTTTATTCATGCAAAATACACCTGTGTTCGGGGTGATTGTCTAGTGACTATTCCTTGGAAAGGGATCCAATTTGGGTATATGTCTTGTTGTATGAAATGATAAGAACTATGGTCAGGTTGAGGCTGTGAAAGGAGATTAGCTTCCGTGTTAGGAAGTAT
>JASFCZ010000386.1:0-10584 GCA_036937155.1 Cyathus pygmaeus
TTCTCGAATTGCGGATTCGGGAAGTGAAATACGGGCGGTAAATCTGCGCCTATATTGACGTAGGACATTGTGTTAACTCAAGTGCCCGGAGGAGGAGGAGTAAAGTTAAGAATAGAACTGTTCAGAAGTTCGAAAATGTGATGCGTGCAGCTTACGCAATAATTTTACCTATATAGGTAGCGATCAAACCGGCCCGGATTGAAGCGCCTTCCGGAAGCAAAAGCGCCGCTCAGCTTCAACCGACATTTCAACGTTTCAAGACTGTCTCTAATGGAACTCTCCGCTCCTTCACTTCGAATCTAGGGTACTGCATCCCCTTTCTTTCACTATTTACGATAACGAAGAATGCGAACACGATGATGAACTCAGAAACGTTTCTGGGGGCCGGGGCTGAACTCAATACTCAACCAATACTCAACGCGAAGGTCTCAGAAGCGATGTCGGTAGCTTCAAAGCTGCGAATTGGCGGGCGCACTACCACTATAGTGGTAGTACGGACAATCAATTAGATGGTATACAGTACTGGATGGAGCCATCGAATGGTGATCCAGTGACACGACAGTGCCCACTACTTGCCCACTACGCTAAATCGTCCAAAGCACCCCTCCTCCACATGCCAACCGCCGGGTCTTTGATTCCTCATCCCTCTACCAGTAACCCGCCTTCCATACCGTACTCGCTCGGGAGTACCATGGAACCTATGCGCCCTGTAAGGAATACCTGTTGCTGCCTTCCCATCATGATCCAAGCTGGCTCAAGGAGGGCTTAGGCTGTGCTCCTTCTCACATTTCGGACGTGTCCACTGGATGGAGGCGGATCAGGAGGAGCAGGAGGGGAACGCCGAAATCGTGATTCACGTACGGGAATGGCAAGAGGAAGGTCTGCGGCCGATAGGAGAGGAGAGGGATCGGAAGGAAGGGGGATACACGTCCGCTATCTCGCCGATTGGCGGGCTTTCCTCCACCCGATCCAAACTTGATCATGACCTGGGGTCATACTAGGGGCAGTAGCACCCTGAAGCACCTACCTCCAACTGTCATCCCCTGCTCCCCATTGCTCTATCCATCGAGTTGTCGAGTATCATGGAGGCTGTTAGGACTGCTTACATCACGATGACGAGGGGTCTCGAGTGTTACTACAGAGTTCGCTACATCAAGAAGCATTGTCTAGACTCGAAACAGACAAAGTAGCAGAGGGGTCAGCGATACCGAACGGAGTGGTGGCTTCGAGTTCGAAGCGGCCTTCTGCTTCTTATGGGATGTTTCGTCGAAATTTATTTTGCTTCAAGGTCACTCAAGAACGAATTGCCTCCCCGCTAGTCACAGCGCATGTTGACTTATCATCGAGGCTGACCTAAGAGGACTAGGTCAGCGTTTACCTCACGAGGACGATGAGGGGCCTCACATGTTACTACAGAATCCGCTACATCAAGAATCATTGTTAGAGACTCGAAACAGACAAGTAGTAGAAGGGTCAGCAATACCGCACGCGCACAAGGCGGTGGCTTCGAATTCGAATCTTAGAAGCGGCCTTCTGCTTCCTATGCATCATGGATGTCGGTGATACCTTTTATTTCAAAAACGACTCGCCTCCTCGCTAGTCGCATCACTAAGCATCCACGGCAAGGCCCGTGTTCCTCGTTCACGTTAAGAAACTACAGCGGAAGATATGGAACAGCATTCAGAACGTTGGAGCACATGCTCCAAGGACCAGCTCAAGTTTCAACTACGTATGCGCTCAACACGAGCGCTTACCGAGCTCCACAAAGTCAACCATGTTGAATAAATATCGTACTCGCTGCCCATTCCTGCCCTTTTATCGCCTTCCCCACAACCTAAAGCATGGCAAGACGAAAACGCAGCAATATCGCGAATCTAGGAAAGTACGCTGGTAAAAAATCACGCCGACCTCTGAAGCAAAAACAACTTGAAGTCGATGTCCGTGATGGAGATAAAGAGAATGTAAGTCATTCCTAGTACAGTATGGTTGAGTCGAACTGACGGTTCAAAGCAGGTCCCAACGACGGCCTCGCGACGCACACTAAAGATCGAAAGGAAGCCGCATACACCAGGAAAGATCGTGCTTGATCTGAGTCATACGACGATCCAACGAACTCGGCTATCTCCTCCTCCTTCTGAGCCACTGGGTGGAGATGTAGTTGGAACTTCAGCTCAAACGACGTCGAAACACGACGTACATAAGGTACCGACGGCTTCGTCACAACGCACACCCAGAATTGAACTTAGGAAGCCGTATACACCTGGAAAGATCGTGTTTGATATGAGCCATACGACGATTCAACGAACTGGGCTATCTCCTCCGCCTTCTGAACCATTTGGTGGAGATGTAGTTGGCACTGCTCAAACCGTACATAGCCCCACACAAGCGACGGTACACTACAAATTCCCGCCCACACTCGACGAGATCCAAGACGCACACGACAGGCTCCGCATCATCCTAAACCTAACTCCATCTCAAAAACCATCTCAATCCGAAATTCAAGATAATGTCGACACCCCCACCCGACTCCGACTATTACAAATGAAATTGTTCTGCTATAACTGCCTGTCGAGGATGAGGGAGGACCCGGATGGGCGTCATTGGATATCTGCGTCTATTTATACGGCAAGGGGTTTTGATGGAGGTGAGGCGTTGGCGAAGAGGTTGAGGGATTGGGTGAGGGCGTTTATTGATGATCATGGGTTCGTGCCGGAATGTAGGAAAAGGGGGGGGGGCAGGGTATATGCTAGTCGATGATGAAGAATTCACCAAATGACATGGAACCCGACTTCCATTTCACTTCACTGTACATGTAGTTCCAACAACCGCTGTATGAATATGTATAAGTAACGAAAAAAACTGCATTATGAAAAGCGTCCTCGGGGTAAATGATAAATATGTACGAAAAGAAAGAAGTAAGGTAGTACATTACACGAAGAACGAACGAGGTATATACAAATCTAATAGTAATAATAAAAAATTCAAACGAATGTGCATGTCAATCATCCCCCACCTCGACTCATCCCCCCACCAACCCCAACACCAACCCCACCCACTACCAATCATCCTCCCCAACAATCTCCAACTCAGGCACCCCGCCCAAATCAAGACTCTCCATCTCCCCAAGGAAAACTTCATGTTCCGGACGCAGATAAAGGCTCCCCGGACTCCCAGTCGCAACGCAGAAATTCGCCGTGGTGGGCGATATGCTCGTTGTCGTATTTGTGCTTGAGGTTGAGTTGGTGGGGATGTGGAAGGATGGTAGTTCACTCCGCACGCTCGTCGCACTACGTACGCTGGAGCTATGCGCACTCTGCATAGAGCTAAGCCCACTAATCTCGAGTTCACTCCTCTCCGGCGACGGGTCCTCGTTCATGAGCATAGTCATATTCGACGGGGGCTGGAAGAACACCGAAGAGATAGACGTAGTGCTTCCTCTTCTCGTGTGCGGTTTCTGTGGGCATCTCTTGGCAGGTGTGCTCTGTATCGAAGGTGCGATGACAAGCTCGTCCTCCTGATTGGGGTCTTCCATCTCCTCGTCGCCTTCATCAAGCGGGAACCCGAACCCAAAATTCTCCCGAGGCGTACCGACGCTCTTCGGCGGACTAGGGTACTCGTCCTCCCACCTCCGACCCCAAACCGCCCGGCCTTCCTCCCTCCTCATCTGCGGTCTCTCCAATCCCCTCCCCCTCCCCTCTGCACCAAAGGTACCCAAGGCACCAAAGCCCCTCCGGGCTTCCTTAAGATCCCTAACGACCCTCCTCAACTCCTCATTCTCCCCCTCCAACCCCTCCAACCTCCCAATCCGCTCCCTTAACTCCATATTCTCCTCCCTCAACATCCTCGCCGTCCGCTGCGAGTCCGAGAGCGCACTGAGGAGCGCACCGGTCTCTACTGCATGTTTATCCCGTAAGTCCTTCAGTTCTTCTTTATCTCGCTCCCTCTCCCTGTCTTTGCCCAGGTAACCGAAATTGGAGGAAACGGACGTAGGTGCGGTGGAGGCTGAGCGGGGGGTCTCGCGCGAACTGGACGTGAATGTGGGACTCTCCATTTGCCCGCCGCTGTGGACCGATACATACGATTCACTCCCTCGTCTTCGACCCCCCTCACCAGCATCGGAGAACCCCATCCGACTCCCTGCGCGCGGTGTGTATTCCGATGCACTGCGCATCATGGGTGATGTCAACCTCTGCGTGGGGGAGTATGCGTTGTTCGAGGTGGAGGATGAGTATCCGTGTCCGGTGAATGATGTACGGGGTGTATAGGAGTCGTATTCGCTCTGTGTCTCCCTCTCCCTGTCCCGCTCGCGTTCGCGGTCCTTATCGCCCAATAACCCAGCTGCGCGGAACGCTTTGGCCGTACGCGGACCTAACCATTCGGGGCGTTTGAGGATGGGAGTTCGATCTCCTCTGTCGTCCCTTCCTAGCGCACTTCCCTCTCCTCTTCCCAAATCTCTATCTCTTTCCCTACCCAATGTACTCCCTTCACGACTAAGCACGCTCCCCAACACACTGCCCCCCCTCGAACTCAAACTACTCCCCGGCCTCCCCCCGCTCCCCGGTCTCCCACTCCCACTCCCAACGCGTCCCAACCGTTTCTCCTCCTGCACACTCATACTCCTCTTCCTCAGTCGTGCAGCTTTCAACGGCGAAGGCGACCTCTCAATGTAAGTCGATTCCCCGGGCGACAGCCCCGACCCCATATCCAACCACTCCCCCCTTCCCATTCCTATCTCCCTTCCCTCCCTCGACGTCCGCCGTTCCGGACTAACGCTCCACCGTCCCCCAGCAGCTTCCCCGCGATGGAGAGGGGTACCGCTCTCCAACCTAATCAATGGCGCTTCGGGGCGCGTACCAAGGCGTTTCTCACCTTCCCAGAGGGCGATGGGGGAGCTGAGGGGCGTGTCCCCTGAATGAATGAGGATTGTGCGGTTGGGGGAGGGTTGGGGGGTGTGGATCTGCATTTGCTGTGGTTGGTGGGGGGATTGTATTTGCGTTTGCGGGGATTGAGGAGCGAGCTGGGGGAGGGATAAAGAGGACCCGCGTTCTCGTCCTGGAAAACCACCTCCCATCAGGGATCGAACCGGAGACCGCCCTGGGGATATAGGAAATGGGCCCCGTACGTCTGCAGCGAACGTACCCCGAACAGGCGACCCCCCACCACCACCGGAGAACTGGAGATTACTCGACCCGGCACTGGATGGTGTCCTCTGCCCTGTCGGGAAGAGGGGCAACGAGGGTGAATGGGAGGAGGAGGAGGGTTTGAGGCGGGGGAGGAATGTCGGTTTGGTGGTTGTTAATATTGGGGTGTTGTTCGTCGGCGTGTTGTTTGAGGAAGTGGTGGTAGTAGTATGAGTTGGGATGTTCATAGTTGATTTCGGGGTGTTCATCCCCTCCATAACAGCCCCACTCCCCCCAGTTGAGGGCGGCGTAGGCAACACACCCTTCCCACTCCCAACGCTCCGACTCGATCCTCCGCCCGTACTGTTCCTCTTCTTCTCGCGTTCCCGTTCCCTCTCCCACCGCCCACGTCCGGCAGGGTTCGGATTGAGAAGTCTCTCGAGCGGATCGACTTTGCGTGTGATCGTATCGTCTTCTTCTTCCTCCTCCTGGTATATTCGGCGACCTTCCTCATCGACGTCTTGGAGGCGGCCGCCCTCTTCCTCCTCCTGTTCATGTTCGTATATTCGTTTCCCTTCCTCGTCTACCCTCCGTACATCCCCCCTCATCTCACGCGACGTGAACTCATCCCCACCCTCCTCGTCCCCGTCGATAACCACTACTTCCCCCCATGCACCAGACGGCCCCCCCGGTGAAGAGGAGAGGGCTGAGAGGACCTGGGCAGAGATTTGCGTTGTGCTTAGGTCTAGTGAGGGTGATGGTGAGGGGGATGGTGAGGCGGAGGTGGAGGCAGAGGTGGAGGCAGAGGTAGAGGGGTGCTGTGATGTTGAGGTTGAAGCAGAGGCGGAGGCGGAGGTGGACGTTGAAGGAAGTTGTGAAGTTGACGCAGAGGGGAGTGGAGAAGATTGAACAGCAGATTGATGTCGTTGCGGAAGTTGAGAAGGTACTTCTCCCAATAATCGAAGTATAGGCGCTGACAAAGAGCCCTCCTTGCGGTGTGCCCGATGCGTTGATGATCGCGACGCGAATCCGGTATTCGAAGCTGAAGGGTTCTTCGCACTCGAACTCGAACTTGCCACCGGGCTCGGTATGGGTATCGATGACCCCTCTCCCACCCGACCTTCCCAAACGCGCACTAGAGATTCCACTTGCGTGCTTGGAAGAGGAGGTGGTGCGGGGAGTACCCTGGGTGCTATCGGTGGCAACACCATCTCCCCCTCCTCCTCGGATTCATCAGGCAAGTGTCTTCCCAAACCATCATCCCCACTCTCCTCCGGCAAATGCCTCCCCAAACTGAACCCACTCGAGTCCGCCTCGATTATCGTTGATAGCTCGGCAGAGAGGCTGATTGAGAGTGGAGGCCCGGGGGAGGGGGGGCGTAGGTATGAGAATGACATTGAGAATGAGGTTGGGCTTGAGGGAGCGGGGACAGGGAGACTTGCTGGACTTGAGGGGGCTGGTGGTTGAGTTGAGTTGATGTTGAGGGAGGGGTGTAGGTAGAGTAGAAGAACCGCGTAGTTGAATGGAAAAAGCACATGAAAATCATAAATCAGCACCACCCACAACATATAAAAAAACACAAACCTCCTCCGGGCAAAGCCCCAAACTCATCCACCTCCTCCATCCCCCACCCTCCCCGCTCCCTAACGCTCCCATGTCTCCCCTCTTTATCCTTCTCCTTCTCCTTCCCGAGCCTCGACAACGACACCGACCTCCTCACAGTCGACGAGAACGACCCCCTCGGCGTCGAACTTGGCTGCAGATGCGAGGAGAGGGACATCGACAGGGATCCCCTGGGCGTCGTATCCGGAGTCAAGTATTCTTGTTGTCTGCCGATGGATATTACGGGTCTCTCGTTTTCTTCCCTCTTCGCTCTCTCCCGGTCTTTATCTTTATCTTTCTTGCGCACGCTCCCGAACCCGAACCCTCCCTTCGCTCCAGTTGGCGTGCTGGAATTGTTACTGTTACTGGCATTGGACTTGGTGAAAGGCAAGAACGAGCGCAATCTAAACCCCCCTCCCTGTGTAGAGGGCGAATGCGTAGGGGACGCAGTGACAGGTATCCCACTAAGCGGGGCATAAGGCGTGCTGGGCGTGTAGGTGCTTATACTCCTCCGAGCCACTGGTGGGACATGTGATGGATTTGGAGGGGAGGAGGGGGAGAAGGAGTGCCGGGGCTGGAGGGGCGAGGAGAGGGGCGTTTTGGGTGCGGTGGTGGGCATGTTTGTGTGTTGAGTGTGTGTGGTATAGTGCGGTGGTGGATATTGGGTATTGAGTAAATGGTATATTAATCGGAATCCGTCCTGTGACGCAGTAGTTTTCAAGACGCGTTCATCCCTCCTTTCGAGTTCGTATGCGTGTGGGTGTAAAGGAGAGGAAAAGGGCACCTGTACCCTCGAGCTAGCGTAGTGCGATGTATAACGTTAAACGTATGTAAGTTGCAACGTGTCCCCCTAGAAACCTAGAGATGAAGGAAGTCGAAGTTGACCGTAGTACTAGTCGCCACTCGGTGTGGTCACTGGTTAGAAAGGAAGGAGTTACGGACGCGAAGGGCGAAGGCGAAAAAGATTGCCCACACTTTCATTTGCCTTTTTTGGGAGACATAGGAGGATCGGGTGATGCCGACTGAACTCGGATTGGTTTAGGCATCAGTTGATTGACGGGTTGTTGGGATCTTCGATACGTAACAAAGGTAGCGATGAGGGCGACTTTCGCTCTCGATATTCTTTTATCTCCAACGTCGATGTCTTCATACGTCGTCTCGTGCAAAACACAGGAAGCATTACGTGAGATGCACTTGCAGTGACGAATTCCAACCCAGAGGTCTTTCCACTTCGCTACTGGAGCGCTGATGTTTCTATATGCGCAAGTTCCATTGACAGGGCCCTTCGGGACCGTGAGCCCGTGACCGCAATCATCAATGACACGTATGCTGTAAACTGAAGTAACACTCGACTGTGTATCACTACAATCAATCTCAGTGCCAGTAAGTTATCTTCCGAAGTAGTTGACAGAAAAAATATGTTTGGATGCACGTATTGTATATGAGCCGCGCTGTATCGTGGTTTGCCAATACACCAATGAGCCTCTGGTATGAATGTATTAAAGTCGTTCATGGACGCATTCGAAAGGGAAGATCACAATTATCACATTTCGTACAAAACTTGGCGACCGAGTATCGTACTACAACCGCACAGCATATGGCTTCCTAATATACTAATGAGGCTCACTAATAAACATTTCGTTCTGGTACAATATGTATGTGGCTCGTGAAGGAATGAAATGAGCTGTAGAGCAGGCAGTTTGCCTGCACGGTAAAACTCGTGTTCTTCACATCCGTATGGTTACATTCCAATTACTTACATACATCTGTCATCACCTATCCGACCCTATCTTTAGTTACTACTTAAATGTCGTAGCTATTGTTCTGGGAATACAGGTTCCGCATCCCCCCCTTTCAATTCTCTTGCGACCTCACTAGGACATTGGAGGTTGGACGGAACGTGCCAGCCACTCGTATGTTTCTTTGTCGAGAAGTTTACTAACCAAGAAAACTTCTCGTTTGACAGAGCTGTACTGCATATCACCCCGGCGGTGAACTCAGAAAGAACCACAAGTCCGTACTTGTACGCATTGCAAAAATACTTCATGGAACCGGGAACATTTAGATGAGCCCCACGGCATGATTTCCTATTATCCCAATGAGGCTCACAAAGAAATATAGTTTCGTACTTGTATGCATAGCGAAAGGCACTTCATAATGTTAAAATATATATTTTATGGAGCTATTCCATTTCGACCACACTATGAGCCCCACAGCACGATTTCCTATTACACCAATGAGGCTCACATAGAAATGTAAATTCGTTCGTGTAAACACTGCGAAAGGTGAATTGACTTCATAAAATATACATATGCCCGCATTCATAAGAGCTTCCACAGTATATGTTATGCGGTCTCCCATTCCACTAATGAGGCTCACGAAGAAACATAAATTCGTTCTTGTAACCACTGCGAAAGGGTGAACTCACTCATAAAATATATGTTTTCAACCCTAGTAACATTAAGCCTGCACGGGATATGTTAGACAGTTTCCCGATACACTAGTGAGGCTTGTTAAGAATCATTTCGATCAGTATGCATTGCGAACTTCAGGGCGACATTCCCTACAAGATATTTATGTCCCTCATGAAGGAATGAAGTGAGTTGTATTACATATCACAACGGTGAAGCTTAGAAAGAACCTCAAGTTCGTACTTGTACGTATTGCAAAAAAAACACTTTATAGAGCTTATATATGTGCAGATGAGCCCCTTAGCTCGATTTCCCGTTAGGCTAATGAGGCTCATGAAGAAATATAAATTCATTCTTGTAAGCACTGCGAAAGGTGAATTGACTTCATAAAATGTACATCTGCCCGAATTCACAAGAGCTTCCATAGTATATGTTATACGGTTTCCCGATACGCTAATGAGGCTCATCTAGAAGGTTTCGCTTTAGGAATAGTCTCATACTAAGTACTAAGTATACGTCAAAACACTTGCTGAGTCCAACTTCGCATGTGATTTCTAGTTGTTGACAGAAAACGGTATTCTAGTTGAATATAGGAGTGAAATGAGCCGCATAGCCAATCACGTTTTCCAATACACTAATGAGGCGCAGAAAGAAAGGTTTTGTTCTTGTATAACCAACCGGGAAGAAGAAAGCATCTTGAACATAACATTCCAGCACTTAGTAAAGTTGTCCATTTCACGCGATGTGTAGTACAAGAACGGATATTTTACTAAGCCACAGTGGCGCAATGGGAAACGTTGATATTATGCTGTGTGGTTCATTGGTGGTGGTGTTTCTTAAAGTTTTTTTGTCAGTAATACTAATGCTGAAATATAATAATACAAGAAGTTCACTCGAGTCTTTCTGCAAATCTGTCACTAACTTCAGGAAAGAAGATATTATCACCAGAATAGTGACCTGGGATGAACTTAAGATGAACCACACACTAGCATGTCAAATTTCTCCATTACACTAACGAGGCTCCGTTGAAGGTAGAGACATTTCTGGGGGAGAAGTTAGCTTTAGATCACAGGCAGGCGTCTAAAGTACTATGTAGTAATTCTACGGGCGCTCGCGAACTGTTCATTTGTTACGCTCCGATGTTACTCCAATTGGTTGCATAAACACAGGGTACTGAGTACATACTTAAACAAGTTGTCAGGGCCATCCTTGGTCATTCATTTGTAGTAAAGTCACCGAGAATCTGAGCCTAAGTATGTACAGCGTAATTATACATGTGACAGTTGGCAAAATCATAAACCTGACACTAGTGTTGCCACGGACCGGACTGGACTGGACCGAGCTGGAAAGTGCAATGAATCCATTGGTGCGGACCAGTGATGTGCAATTGCGTTGACAGTTAATGACTGCCATGACAGTCATGCGAAAGTCATGACTGCCAAGATTTTGAC
>JASFCZ010000387.1:0-10580 GCA_036937155.1 Cyathus pygmaeus
TGTATATATCATTATTTGTCTGATATTAAGCACACAAAAGCGAAAATAGGAAAATTCTTGGTGCAGAATCCCCTACTATCCTGAGAGTGGGATATCAAACTGAATAGAAGTCAGGAGTCACTGCACGGATCGACATGATTTATAGAGCAAAATGACACTTCTCATCTATCGGAACAATGCTCCGTCCGTAGAATTTCAAAATTAGGCTTATGAAGTGAAGTTATTCATGAAAAGATTAGCTAAAATGTGGCATATTATCATATCAGGGATCGAATATAATATATATATTGACGGGAGGTTATAAAGCTTATCATTACCTGTGAGTTCTATTCGATTAATCCTAGGATCGCTCTATGACCAGAATTACATTGACAAACAAGCAATTATAGTCAGAATTGAGTGATGGGTGGTCACCAGTGGTGTATCTTACATTTTCTGCTCCATAACCCTAATCATTATATATTCACTACACACATATAGGCTCTAATGTCTCATATCTACAAAATACATTTTATGGTGAAAGTGCGAAGAACAATGCCCAAAACCGGCTTGCTTCAACATTTGTGACATATGTGTGACATTATGTGACAAACCCGGGCCGCGTGACTCATAGGCATTGAGCGTCCCCATGATTAGTCATCGCGCTCACACACCGCGATCTCCTACAAACACTGTTCCAACCAGTTCCCAACCAGTTCCAATCCAGTTCCAAACTTCCAACCACAATCCAACCCATCGCTTGACTAGCTTATACTAATAGTACTGTCTAATCGTTCTTATCGAATCACTCACATAGTCCCAGTGGTCTATCCCCGTTGATTCTGAAACGCACGCCGAATCTCCCTCTAGTTCGAACCCCCCGCAATGCGCAGCAGCGGATCGAGTGACTCACTTTCCATTCACACAAGCTCACCGGCGGCTCGACTCTGCAAACATTGTCGCCTTCCACTCATGGGTTTTTTCGACGTAGAGACATGAAAAGATCAAGGAAAGATGAACGATTAAAGACAAGGTTGGGACACTCAGGAGACAGTGCGTGCTATTGTGCTTCACGATACGCGTGGCGGAGGAGATTGGACCAGTTAGTCCGGAATGTGGTTGATGAATAAGTACAACTAAATCGCTATGCTTTTGCTGCCTGCTTGATGCCATGAACCAGCCCCGTGGTGCCACTAAAGCAGCTGTATCTCAAATTTGCTTAGCCAGCTCTCAACCGCTTGTCCAGTACTTACACTACAGTTCCTGTTGTTTTAAACTGATCGGAGTAAGCTCTAGACAGTCAACATGTTCTTTCCCACTGAGCTGTCCCTTCACTGAACATCTGTAGGCTGATATATACTACGAATAGAAATGCTAGGAATGTCATTGACAACATACCACCTATGTCACACTTGTACAAACACATCTACGAACAGACTGAAGCTTTATGTCTAGGTACATACCGAAACACTTAACATGCTTGTACGTTCAACGTATTAGTCCGCTACGATAACTTTTCGCGACTGTGTGCGCTCAAGCTCAAGCCTCAAGGGCTCACCTGCGGTGATTGGTTCTTGAGTTGAGGTTCATCGCCTCAAATGAGGAATAAACTTCAGGCAAGTACTGCGTAAATAAGGAGTTAAATGGTTCCGACTCGGGAATTCGATTAACAGATAAATCACGCACTTGGTGGTTAGAAATACCGTGAAGCTGCTTGTCTTGTCTTCGGAGCTAGTAATGTTGGTCAGTAAATATCGAGACCAGTACATACTACTTACTAAACTACAAACCCAGATGAGTACAAACTGTTTAAGAGAGGGAATGCTGAAAAACGTACTCTATTAATGTCTTGTTTTCATCCTTTAAAGCATTGATATCCACTTCTAAAGCATCAGTACTTTTTACCAGCACCTTAATATCGTCCGTAAGTTTCTTGTTCTTTTCATCCTTTCTATTCATTTGTCTAAGAGCTGTCATTGCTTTATCAGTGGCCTTGGCGACTTCTCCACGTAGCTCCTCTGAGGTAGACTCGACCTCACACTGGTGTTTCAAGATCTTTCTGATAGCCCGATGCTCGTTGAACTAATCATATCAGCATAAAGTCGATACTAGATTTATGAACAACATACCTTGTCTTTATGTGTTTTTAAGAAATCCCCCGATTCTCGCAGGAAAGTTCGCATGGCATTTGTCGTAGCCTCGGGCCGGCCATAAAGTCCAATGTCAACAATAGTGCTCCAGAAACGACGTACACGTTCTTGTTCGTCATACGACAAGCTGGTCCCCGGTAACGGTTGAGAGGAGGTGAAGGGTTCGTCGAAATCGACATGAAGTCGGACAAAGACCTTTCTGGAACTGTCTATGCGGCACAGGGGGCATGGTGTAACTTTGGTTCTGACACAACTATAGAATCGTTAATACTTCAGCAGTCGATACGAGAAAGAGAACTACGCACGTGAAGCAGAAGATATGGCCGCATTGGAGCCTTCATACACGTCAAGGCAAAAGTCGCATTTGGAGTTTGGTGCCACTGTAAGCATAGTTATAATGGTAACGCTGAAGCTTTATAACAATTAAGGTCTAAGACGCAATGCTCTGTAATTGTTAATAATCCGGATCAGACCTTTGGTGTCGTTGCGATTGCGGTTTGGGCCTTTATGCTGCGTTTGTGATTGACGAGGTGCTGTAGTTTGTGTGGCGTTGCGGGATGGAATACGTTGTTGAATATTTGTGTCTTGTTTGCCTGCAATTGTATTTATGCTTGCTCAGTATGCTTTGACTTAATTGACCCTTCTTCTGATAAGTATGCAGCCTTCGGTTGTCAAATATTCAAGGCCGAAAAGAAAATGTAAAGATATGCCGCGTAACAGGCTTAAACTTAATATTTGTTGGGTATACATAATTATATATACTGTAGAAAGCGTCAATGCGTCACTCTACACAATCACATCAAGCGCCCAACTATTCGGAGAAAAAAACAAGGCTAAAGTCAAAAGCGCAGAACAATGCCTTCCTACACTTCATCTTTAAATCAAATTATAAGTATAATGTCACAACAAAAGTCATTGTGTCCTGTAGCGACACCGTCAAAGTGCAGGTTTGAGCCATAGTCACTTATCAACATTAAATTCGGTTACATAGTCTCTTAGTGAGATCAAGGGAAATGATAAAAAAAATGAAGGGTGTCCAGCTTCCTTGTTTTTTTCGATACTTGGAGGTCTTTCGACGAAACAACTCGCTGTACACCTGAGAATGCTTCAAAAAGGATGGCTTGGGTCGCATATTGAATTTGGGCATATTCGGACAAAGCAGGTGGCAGTGATAGAGGACCGTCAGAGCCATGTGTTTGTCGAGAGACAATGTGTCTACGATTTCCGTTATGCCTACTATCTTGAGGAGCTGGGATGGACACGTCATAGGGATCCAACTCTTCAGATACATCCGGGAGACCGATCCCCTGGAATGAAGCCACTACCCCAGTGAGTCCCCCCAGCGGGGAGATAAGGTATGGCCCGGGATGTCTTTCAGTTGCTGCAGTGAAATTAGGCATGTTTCTTTCAGAAGCCATATACTGTGTTTGATAGGGTCTCGCGGCACTGGAACCTGCACGAATATTGGTGGCATTTACTGAACTACAAACCCAGATGAGTTTAAAGTGTTGACAGAGCGAAATCGGAACAAACTTACCCATTAGCAACGTTTTTCATGTGCTGCACCTCACGCATAAGCTTCCGGTTCGTCTCCTTTAATGCACTGATTTGTTGAAGGGCAGTTTCTTTCACCTGGGTGGCCTGAGCGACCTCCCTACGTAGGTTCTCTGAGGTTTTCCGTTGTTCGCGTAATTGGTTCTTGACTTGACATGGGATACTGATAAAACGAAGCTCCGTGAACTAGTTGTATGTATCATCATCACACCGATAGTTTTAACAATACATACTTGTTCTGGATGTTGGGTCTGTAGGAACTCCTTCGCCTCCATCAAAAAAAGTCGCGCTCCCGCTTCTGATGAGCCGTTGTCCACAATATCACGTAAAGAGTTCATAAACGACGTACTTCCAGTTCATCGGAAGTTGAGATGGCGGAAGGAGACAAAGCAGCAGAGTCATCATAATCGACACGAAGTCGGACAACGGCGTAACGGTTGAAAGGTGTACGGCACAAATGACAAAATTGGACAGGCATGCGTACTATACAACTATAGAATCGTCATCAGTCTCTCAGCCAGAGATACGAGTACTAGGATAGTTACGCACCTTGTGCATAATATATGTCCACATCTCATCGAGCAAGGCTCTTTAGTGTCTTTAGCGAAAGGGTCGTAACACACATCACATGTTGAGTTGGGTCCAACGAGGAACATCGATGGGGTAAATATGTAAGATGGGTTTTCGGGAAAGGCTACGATAAGGACACAGTCCGGGATTATAACTGCAGGTGAAAATAAGGACTTGTGACGAAAAGGAACAAAGCACCGTGACAGCTGAGGCTAAATAACAAAAACTGAGACCGCCGTTAGTACACTTGACACTATACATCGAAAAATCGCAAGTGGCTATACAAAAAGGCGCGTACACACGGCTCGGTGACCCGTCGTCAAGTGTGTTGTGTTCAACCTAACAGTAATAATAGGCCACATCGGGAAAGCACATGAGAACAATGGTTGTGGAGAATCAGTATACGGTCAATGCACAGGCTGCAGCCGTCTAAACTCAAGACGGCGTCAAGAATGAAAGCATGGCAACAGGACCGAGGGGGGTGACTTTCAATCTGACCTTCAGCTACATATATTATTTTGACCTAATTTGATCTTCTATGGCCAGGCCCTTCGTCGTAAGATATCCTAAGCGTCAGTTGACAGTAAATTGCAGGTGAGTGGAGAATCAGTTGAGATTAAGGAATCAGAAAGCAATGAGGAAGGAGGCAAGTCGCCGCAAGTTGTGGGCGATTCTGAGTGCCAAAATTTCCCACGAAGGCTCTTGTCAAATAAGTACAAATACTTAGAGTTGGGCCTGGTCCGACCAAGGTCCGACGGTCGCTTCTCGCTAACCGCCCATGGGCCGCTCATCACCGCATTCGTTACAACCCTACCAACTCTTCAGGCCACCGTGGTCGTGTACGCTTACAGGCTCTGACGACGAAGACAATATGGGTGTTGCTTATGTAGAAAACCTTGTTCACACTGGGAAAGAGGCTGCCAGGAGGTTACGCGAAGGTGAAGGTTGTGCTTCCTGTTTCTAATCAAAAAGCAGCAAGGTGTTGGTTCGCTGTTGTACAATCTTTCCTTGTCTTTGCTTACTCAGGACCTTGTGCATGTTCAACCCGATCCTTAACTTGCTCGTGACGATACATAATGATAAGATGGCGGTTATCATGATCCTCGCTTCAAGAGACATTCCAGCACGCTACAAGAACAGGCAGCCTCATATGTCTCTACCGAGCTCTGGCGTTACAAGATACGCGAGACAACTTCTTTGCGGGCTCTGATTGTGGTATGGGCATTGGAGATTGCTGAGACGTGGGTTTATGGTGGCTTAGGAGAAAAGATACTCTCCGCTGGGAGGACCTCGAAGTTGTAGGCATCCGAAACCCAGCAACATGCAAGCGAGGGCGTTAACCACCATACCACACACCCCTCCGTCACTTCGATCTGCCGGCCCACTTCTCAAACCTTGAGCTATCTAAAAACCTGGACTTGAACACAACCCGTTACTCGTTGACTTGCTGTTCCAAGTCCCCTAAAAGTTCAAGCAAGTGTCAGCCCACTTTCCTCCCGTCTATACGTCCTTGCCACTTGGTGGACATCAAGCCCGATTTTCCTATACATCCTATTTGAGATCGCAACTGTCCAATTTTAGTAGGTTTGTCCCGCATCGATTGTTCACGCCAGTTTTCAACAGCCACTAAATATGCGATTACCTCCGACGACGACGAGACTCTCTCAGAAATTCTTAGGCAGCAGCAATTTCAAATGTTTTTTAATAGCAACACCTCATACCCAATGCCAATATCGGGGCCCAGTTTGTACAAGAACACTGTCACATCGTATCTTTCAATTAGAGGACGGAGTGCCAGGACCACAGACAGGGCTTCGACCTTGCTGTTCCTGAGCATCTTTTCCTAAATGCACTGTCCGATCGCGATGACGTCGTTTCGAGTCTCGTAATAAGATTGGGTATGCTTCATAGTAAGGAGAGGATTCGGAGTCGGGCAATTGCGTCTGGGTGGGATGGGCTCGCTGTGATGAATCAATGACATGCGAGGTCCCGGCAGTAGCAATGACAGTGATACTGAACATACGGTAAGAAATAAATCCGAGTAGGCACCATCGTAATAGTAATATTACGATGAATCCGGTCGTAAACTTGTCATCTCCAGTGAGTCGTCGCCTCTCTCAGATTCCTCCATGTCCCATAACGTACCCCCAAAAACATGTAAGGTTGATGCTCGTGATAGATCCTCGCTAGGTCGTGCGGAACTTCGCAGATTAAGTATTAAACGAGATCCCTGACAGGGTAAGTAGGGGTCAGAAATGTCAATGAAATCGAAAGATATGGATACGTACGCTAAAAGAATAGACGACCACAACCCATCTAAAGCATGATCGGAATGGATTTAACAAACAAGTCGACTGAGAACGTACGGGAAGGCTAGGCCAGATATCCCACCCACGCCTTTGAAAGCCTCTGCGCTCCATACTAAGACGACCACTGGAGATTGGCAGTTAGTAGAATTATCCAAAGCGGAGCATAAATACAGTAACTACCAAACATCCTGTAGTAAACTGTGTTAATATGACGTACTCTTGGCTCATACTGTAAGGGAGAAGATACACTGACAGAAATGGAAACATAACACCATCCCTCGCATACGTGGTCAATATTGGACTCGTGCGAGTCAAGCGCACATAGTCTTTAATGCTTGACATACTCGTATACTGGAAGAATTTACTTGCTGTCAGTGCAAAGAACAATGCTATATCGAAATTTAGTAAAGTCAACTCTTAATAAAATATCCGATGCACCTGTTGAGCATACGGTTGGGATACTTTGTATATAATACATCTTCAAATGGCATGTCAGGATGCAGGAAGGTCACTTACCCAGCTATAAGTTGTAACCGATGTAAGTGAGATTGGTCAATTTCTGACCAGCATATAGAAACGTCTGGAAGCAGCACGCCCGTCTTTTCAAGATTGAGTGCTTGTAAAGTTCCTGATACAACCTGAAGCTGAATTCGATTACGTCATGACTCTGAATTGTTTTAAAAAGTCATGACTAACCAAGAAGATAACTTCATAATGTCTGAAATTAGTTGAGAGTCGACAGTGAATTATCTCTATGCTAACCGGTCTCAAAGGATGCAAGAATGAAAACGACTTGTAACATTATTTAATGGATGCAAACGGATATTACGAAATGAGCGCTTACCAGATCTCTTATGGCCATAAAGCGCGCTTGTTCGGATAGCAAAAATGATATTTGTGGCTGATGAAATTGGGAGTATTCCTCCGCTACGAGTTAGTTGCCAATGAGATTAGATGAATGTTCAGCTGGAGGATAAATATATACTTACAACTGTCCGAACCAAAACGAGAATCGACAATTCCTTCATTCCAAATTAACAGTAAGTATAAACACAAAGAGCATAAATCCCTTACAGCTGAATACAACGATGTGGACTTTTCAGTACGCGGCATTAAGAAAATGCAAGGAAGTGGCTTACACGTGCTAACCCGTAGGGAACTGGGAAATATTGTGGTTCAGAAACCTACATATTCAGTTTTTAGGGCGAACTTACAAGCTAGCTGAATGCTTTGATTTGACTCGGTAAGCTCCGATTCAACAAAAACCAAGTTTCGAATGGCGTACGATAGAACTACTTGAGGATAATATCTGCAGATTACATAAAGTACCTTCGGAATGGACCAGGGTAATCTACTCCAGAGTAAGTATTATTAGCAAAATACTGAAGACTTTAATGAAGGCCAAACTTACCTCCAAATAAGTCTTACTTCTTCGAAAAAATTCAATACGACATCGTACATTAGAAATACTATAGCTGCGACTGTAATTGTGGCCTGATGGTCAATGATACAAACTCGGTATGCCGATGTATATATTTAACTTACCGCATGATCGATTCATACCTTGAGTTGCTTGGATGAAGAGTAACTCGGTTTGAACAACAGTATCGGAGGAATTCATTCGAACCACGGCTCGATTAAGACTGATAATTGGACGGGCGACGACTTGACTCGGGCGGAGGACAATGTTGCTTTGTACGAAGCCTTGACGAAGCCCTTGGTAAATCAACGTTTAGCGTTTCTCAGTCATATTGCATATATATATATATCAACGCCAGTGATATCGGCCTCAAGGCTTGATTGAGCGTCTACATCCAACCTCACTGCGGAAAGTGTTCCGGCCAGGGATTTCCTCAAGTTTCAACATGTGGCACAGGAAGTAACGGAAGATGCCGATTACTATTAGTACTGACAAAGTACTGGACTATTTCGAGCACGGTTCATCCAACCCAAGATTATCTAACACTGACTGTGATAAAGGCAACCATCCACATACTATAAGCCTATCTGGCAATTTTTCGCAATACCTTTACATACTTATGTGTACTGGACAAACTCACGTAGAGCAAGCAGTTTGCCTGAGCCATGAAAGTCGTGTTTTTCATATTGGTACACATTACATTGTTTCTGTCGCTACCGTAACTTAGGCCTTACTTACCCAATTTAATACTGCCTAAATGTCATACCTAGTCCACCAGTACTGTACAGACCATTTACATCCCTTTGAATAAAGGTTCCGCTTCTCCACCTTTTAATTCTCATGTGACGAGGGCATTCAAGGCGTTTGGACGGAGGTGCAATGCCAAGCAAACTTCTGGTCATACACTGACGCAAAGAAGCCTTTTGTGAGTGGTAAGGAGATTCGGTATCAAATCCAGTCGTTACGATTTGGGTTTGGCAGAGTGATCCTCCCATGGAACAAATTTAGGTACGGCACTCGGCCTTGACAAGGGCACCGTGATGCGTGAACGCGAGTCTGTCGGGCATATCGAAATAGTACACTGTATAGGAAGTACTTTGGAGAGCGGAATAACTGAGGGACCGCGCTCCGTACATAGGACACGTCCGCACAGGGGCAGACCTAACTCAATGATGCTGAGATGAACTCATCTACATCATACTTATAAGGCGAGATGGCCGAGCGGTCTAAGGCGCCAGACTAAGGATCAGGACAGACGATGTCCACTCAATCTGGTCTTTCGGGGCGTGGGTTCGAATCCCACTCTCGTCATTATTTTATTTATTGTGTCATTTTTTGTTGCCTTGGACCATCTTAATAAATATACTCCAAAAAATAATACACACATCATATATACACGTGTTTTATGACTGTATGTAAAGAGTTCCATCGTTGTCACACTCATCAGGTACAGTCACGTGCCGCTCCTTGAGACACTTGGTCATTATAGCTTCCACACTCGATGGATTCCTTAGAAAATTGGCATACATATATAAACAGGTGTATAACGGAGCTGGTGAAAATCCTAAATATTTCTACAAAGAAGTGGTGGAGATACGTGAGGATTAGTGTAAATTTGATGTGATACACAACTTGAGACACTTTTGGCAACCAAATAGGTGCTCTCACACTTGCATTTGGGGCGCCAAAAAAAATCAAGTAGTTTACTACCATACATATTCACCTTTATGCCAAGATTTGACCTGATATGTTACCTTGCTTGCAAGGTTTCTCCTAGGCCTTAATCTGTGACCTGTTTCGTGCAACCGGAAAACAAGCACAAACAATGGCGCCGGCGCCAGCCAGCATCCTGTCATCTCAAACACCGTGTGCGCTAAGTCATCCAAAGTTGACACTAATGCTTTTTTGCAGCTGCTTTTGTACACTGATGATCCCTGTGTGACAATTTGGCAATCTGGTAAATTTTATCACACAACCACCTGCTCCCTTACGAAGAAACACAACACCTGTTGTGCTGAAGCTGATTGGGAGAGCATCAGCCTGGTCTCTGTCATCAAGCACAAGGTTTTTTCCAATGTCTGCGCAGGCCATCTCGAAGAATTCTCAGATGCCTACAACATTCACCAGCTCCAGTCAAGCTCCATCCTTGACACCTCCCTGTGCCATGTTTGTGCCAACCACGGAAGTGACTGGGAACAGTTGCGCAGTCGTTTCTCTGGTTACTTGGGTGGTCGCGACTTTTCTTCTTTAATTTAATTGAGTCAGCTTTCTTTCTCAACTTAGTTCGTAGCTATTAACTGTATAGTGCCACCAGAGCGAGGACTCCTGATACATCAAGTACGTTAATTAGCATGCGGACGTGATGTATGTACACGCTAAGTTAGCGTAGGGATACCTGTGATGTATTACATTCGTGCTAGTAATTACATCCGCATTACTTGATACATCAAGTTGATTAAATATGCTTAATTGAACATTGTACATACTTCATTTTCTTGTTTCATGTGGGCTATGACTGAGCACTGATTATCACTACATATATGCACCCATCCCGACGCAAGTGCATTAGGCTTTAGGCGCCATAGATACATCTGAGAT
>JASFCZ010000388.1:0-10578 GCA_036937155.1 Cyathus pygmaeus
GAGGAACAACTTACAAATTGTGGCTTTACATTTTCAGCAGTTCAAAATCGCATACGGTACGTGGGTATAAAGTTGTTAATAAATTTCCTAGTTATTCAATCCCCATGTCATTAACTTAGCCGTACAAGCAGTGCTAGCTGCAATAACGAACATGGAATTTGCTGCAGAAAATGCCGGTGATTTTGACCCATCATGGTCACGCCGTCACGATCCAATTGCACATCTACAAAGTATGATATGTGCTGTAGGCTCAATACTTCTGCATAATGTAACATATTAATCACTTATAATTTGCAACGCCAGATCCGAGCATCAACTCTGCGACATGATGCATTTCAACTTGTTCAGTCAACCTTAAAACTTCCAGAGTTGCAACTTCTACATGATGTCGAAACACGTTGGTCATCTTCACTTCTTATGATTGAGCACACTTTGCTGTGCCGGCCAGTAAGTTCATCCGAAATATTCAATAACATGTATCAACTGAATTAAAACTTATTACACAGGCAATTAACTCTTTCCTTTCCCAAAATGACGATGTCTGCAAGTATAAACTATCAAATAGGGACTGGGACATTCTTGTGGACTACACAAAGATTTTGAAGGTATATTTACTTTTACATGACTGCTATAGTATTCGATTTTAAACTTTCAAAACTTATACTATACTATTTCAAGGTACCGCATGCTTTCCAACAAAAGCTTTCATCAGAGAAGACACCTACTCTCACACATGCTCTCCCAGCATTCCGAGCTATGATTCGAAAGTTGAGGGAGTATCAGGCTTCTATGCCTGATTATTTCTCAGTTATTGAAAAAGGCATTGAGAAACTCAAGGATTATGAAGCACGGATGTCTACTGTTGATGCCTATACACTAGCTATTTGTAAGTCAGCAGGTATCATTTGCATTATAACCTAATGAATACATCTATAGTGGTACATCCAGCTCGGAAACTGAAATGGTTTAGCACCAATACACCAGTGGATGAAGCAGATAATGCACGCGAGATTTTCCACGCACATGTAAGTGTCTACTATAAGTAGTAAGTAATTGTCGAAAGTTGTACAGAAGGCTTAACAGGTTACTTAGCTTCGCCAGTATCGAACTGAAGCAGGTTTGGAATCACCTAGGCCATCGCAGGAATCTGAACAGGAGGTTGAGACAGATATGGCATGGGCAGATGAACTTCTTGAAGATCCTGGTTTCAGCAATACCTTGCATTTTTCAACTGGACATCAGAATCTTGAAGCCGAGATCAATGCTTATTTTCTAGAAGGACAGATTCAACAAGATCCTATTAAATATTGGCGGGTATGTAATAGTTTAGCCTGTCTTGTATACTTATGAGTCTGACATGGGTTGACACCCAAATAATATTAGGAAAATCAACTATGTTATCCAACAATATTTCTTCTTGCTATGGATATACTGCCCATCCAGGCATCTGCCATGCCCTGTGAGCGAGTATTTTCTTCAGCTAACGAAACTACTATGGCTCGTCATAATCACATCAATTCTGATCTCATGGAAGCACTTCAAATCCCTAAATTCTCACTGAAACACGGCGATGGAATTAACTTTACATCAGGAATAGCTCGTAAAGATGAATTAAGTGATCTTGAGGACCATGAAGAGAACTCATCACATTGCCCTGAGGATCTTTCATCTTTTATCAGTACTTTACCTATCTGCCCATTCAACTCTGAGGAAGATAGTAATGACAGTTCCTCCATTATATCCGATTAGTATTTACACGCTGATGTACATGATGTAATATATTATTTCCTGGCGACTTAAGCGACTTAGTCACTGAGTTGAGTCGATCCTGAGCCGAGTTGCATAGTAAGTCATGTGGAGCCGGACCGAGCTGAGTGGGACTGAGCTGTTGCCAACACCAGGTCAAAGGTGATAGGAACGAGGAAAGCTGTGAATTGGAAAGAAGGGAGGTGCGGGGAGGCTGTTGTATCGAAGTGAGCAGTGAACATCTTCAGCATCGCAGCCAACTTTAGCCACTGCACCGTGGCATGGAGGTTTGTCTCCAAAGCCACTGAGTGGCCAGTCTTTTTAGCCATGGCAATAGCTGCACCCTCGAGGCAGTCAGGAAACTCTCCTCAAATGGAATCTAAGGCCTGATTGGCCTTGGCCACCAGTTCACTTGGGGAGAGGCTCCTGAGGCCGGTCTGCTGACCCTTCCCACGATCTGGGAGGTCAAACCGAATACTGCAGTTTTTGCGTGTGTTGGCCAAGATAGCAGTCAAGAGAACAGCCGCATAGGATGGCGAGTTCTTCGGCATCAGAGCAGAGGGAGAGGAAGAAGAATGCTGGTGAGTATGCACCTGAGAGGAGCCAAGCTCCTTTACTGTCTCTGCCAGTTTCATCTGCGACTCCTCCAGTTGTCCTATTGCGAGATCCAGAGCCTCCAACTTGTTGAGCCATTTGTCATTGATCGAGTTCACCATCTCATTGAAATCCCCTTGTTGTAGTAGTGTTGTGACTGCGATGAGTGTTGCTGAGTACTTTGATTGGGTGCCCGGTGGCATGGCTAGAACTGCCTGGTGGAGAATGGTTGCTGCGGTGGTGGGTGTGAACATGTCTGTTTCTTGGAGGAAGCCTCCGGTGTCAAGCTGACTTCGAGCCTCCTCCACTGTCATGGTGGCGGATGTCACCATCCCGGTGTTGATGGAGAGCTACCGGGCCGGAGAAGAGGAAAAAGTTGGTGGGTAGGAGAGATAAAATGTGTGTAAGGCACTGTCGCCGTCTTTGACAGCGATGAGAAGTTTTTGAACCATGGGAAAATCAGTAGATGATGGTGGTTCACTGGTTGGATGTTCAATCACATCCTAGATTCATTTCTCGACATTCAGCTTCATGCCAGATCTCAGTCCCACTCACCACAGTGCATAGACTAGTTACCAAAATCCATATTCTACAACATTCAGCAATGCAGAGCTATATTTTACAACTTCCACCTTCGCTTTACAGCTTCCAATATCATTAAGCCGCAAGCATAAGGCCAGAAATGTTCTACATGTGACAACAACCAGAATATTTATGAACTGCCCAGTACCTTTTTCTTTAATTTTTAGTACCATCCTACAAAGTGGCTGTATTCTACCTCTATCTGTATTGCTTTAAGTTTTTTTTACAAAAGCAGGATCATTTGATAACTTTCAGTGAACCCACTTCAACCTGGCCACAGTCCCCATTTTCCTCACTTTTGCTCTCATTATGTACTCCACATTTTCCCACTGCATATTGTTCCATCCTTAATTTCAGTAGATTACTCTATACTGCCTTACAAACCCCTTGATTTATTTAGGAACCTTGTGTGTTGTTTATCACCTTTACCATGCCATTATGTCAGACTCACAGTACCCTAAGTCCTCTCACGGTGTATGGGTATATGGGTGTACAGGCACAGTCTTGTTAGTGGGGTCAGTGAAGTATTGGTAATATTCAGGACACCCTAGTATTTGAAGAAGTACGCAAGGAGGCCAACTTAGTATGAAGTAAGTACTAAGTAACTTAGCAACTAGGCCCGTATCAGTTATCAATACCAATGTTGTTTGAATGTCGTTAGTATTCAGAGACAACACTATGTAGTATATCCGTTAAATCTCTCTACATGATAAAGTGGTAGATAATACATTACATATTTCTGAACCACCAAGTAACAATCTGGGACTTGGGGCCTTGCTGGGACTGTAAATATCATCAAAAAGAACAGCCGGCATAGTTCGGCTTCTACTTATGTTCATCTTCACACGCTCATCAGCCAATGAGAAGACATTCTCACAATGCCATCCTAAAGTGTGGCATGACTTAAAACACGGCACACCTTAAATGTGGCACGGCACTTTTTGTGCAAACAGAACCTCATATACGAGAGTCTCCCTAACACACTCAATCACCTCATGCACCTCACCACATGAGACAGTCTCGAGGTGTAGGAGGAATTCCCTGATGGAGAGGTTGGGAGGGAGGATGTGTATGGTGCCATATTCGTTGCTGATGAACTTGCAAGTGATGATGGTTTCAATCACGTGGTAATCCGGGCTGACAGTGAGGATAGGGAGGGGGATGCAGTGATGGATATCAGGGGGGATGGCACAATGGGCAGGGATGACTGTGAGCTTGGGGCTGGAGCCTACGATAGTGCAGATGACATCCCAGACATAGTCAGCCTTGTCAACTGTGAATGGGTCGTTGTTGATGGCCTTGTCGTGTCCAATTAGGACCCATGCATGGGCACCAGGGAGGTGCTTGTTCCAAAGCACAACGAAGTCCTCGTGTGTTGCTTCGAATAAGGTGAGGGTGTCCATGCCATTGATGATAGGGATGTTGACGGCTATGGGGGTTGGCTGTGGGCTAGGGGCATGTGGGGTGGGGTGGGAGTGGTTGCGAGTGGGTATGACAATGCTTGCCATGGTGGTGTTGAGCATTGATGTGGGAGGGTGAGCCTGGGGTGCAGCATACGAAGCTGTTGCCGCTGGAGAGTCGTTCATCCTGTCCTGGAACATGCGGAAGGACATCCCCTCATACAAGGAGGAGGCAGTCTCTGTTGGTACAACTTGGACAGCGACCAGAGTGTTGATGTCCATAGCAGGTGCACTATTGGATGTCGTAGCAGACCTCTTAGCTGGTGGATCTGAGATTGGGATGTCTGCAGTATGGGGGACCTTACATTTCCCCGAGGTGACAATGCCAGGGGGAGCCGTCTCTGTGGCCTTCCCCTTGCCTTTACCCTTGGCCACGCATGGGGGTTGGGTGTGGGCTGGGAGAATATTGTTTCCAAGAGTGTCAGTGAGTGTAGAAGCCATGCTGTGAGTAACTGGGGTGGTATATGAGGAAGAGGAGGGTGGGGTCGATGTCTGGGCCGCAGAGGAGCATACTGCTGTGGCATATGAGGCTGGGGTTGAAGCGGCTGGGAGAGGGGTGTTAGCATCAAGCTGTGGCTCCAAGTGACTCTCCTCTTCGGCGAGGACAGTGAATGAGTTGTGATTGTGGTTGTTAGACATAGGTTGGTGGGGAGCTGGTATGGCTGGTATGGCTGGTAAGTTGGGATTTTGGACATGATGAGAATGTAAGTAAGCTAGCAACTTCAACCCAACTTCAATGGCAGTCTCCTTCCCAGACCCTACGGGATGTCTCTATACTAGATGGTACACCACTAGTTCATAGGTAGATATTTGAAAGATAATGACAAGTCGTGTTTCTCAGCTAATCAAATCAGTTCATCAAATCAAATTCATTTTAGGAACTATGAAGTTGAACTTAAATTGAGTGAGACATCCCGTAGGGTCTGGCACATAATATTTACAAATAGAAGGATCGAGCTGACCTAGGAACTGACATGGATAGCCAAACAACCGTATATTTGTCCATATTTATCCATTATCCAGGGAGTGGATTGGATATGGATGCCGATCCATGGATGGTTCCAGTTATTCGGATGCTATCAAATCTATCCACAGTCTAAGCTAGTCTATGACACCCTACCCAGTTGTACAATGCAGTTTTCTCATCTGATTTTTTCGTTAAGAACAATAAATAGTGATATTCATATAGAATCCTACCCTTTGAATGGTTGTATGTGGTTTTTATTGTTGCTATGTGAGATGTTCTGTAGTAATGTTGAAAATGTGTGTATTTTCGCTAGTTTTGATGATCCTGGAAGGGTCATAAATGAAATCGGTAATGAACAACTTCGTGACAGGGAGAAATTACAGATCTGGTCCTAGTAGGGTCCCGGACCACTTTCTTCAGAAATAAAATCCTCCACTACTCTCTGAATATAAGCCTGAAATCCACAAAAATGGGCATTCATGTCCTATGATTCTTACAAAAGATTATTGTCAGCTTATTTTAATAATAAAGGCACACTGAGTAAAGTAATAATGAAAATATTCAAATGGATACATGAATGCATCCATAATCCGTAGTTACCGATCTGTTGCTTATCCGAGTAATGGCACATCCATGGTTTTTAGTGAGGATGGATATTGGATACATCCATGTCAGTTCCTAAGCTGACCGCCGCCTGTGCAGATCAATTCTGAGTTCAAATGGCCTTCTCCATTCGCAATCGAGACTTGTGCATTGGCCCACCATTGGACATCTTCTAGCAACTGAAGCTTATTAAAGACAATTCAAAAAGACACAAGGTGTTGGAGAAACTATGTAGATGAGATTTGGAACTGGAGGTAGAAGTTCAAGGTGACTCTGTGAAAACGAAACAGCATGAGCTGGAACTGAAAGTCAACTGAAAGTGGCATGATATCGGAAGCATCCCAGTCAGATACCAAAAATCCATTTTTGGGTCCTGAGAATAACATGTAATTTAGGTGTAGCGAAGATGCAGATGAGAGTAAGGGTTGCCAGTGGCACTAGTCGGACATTGGTAGAACATCTCCGCTAAATACATCATACATGCTATGTCCATTTTCATGAAATACTAAATATGTATCTACTACATGAGAGACAAATGAGAGACCATGTTAACTACATCTTGATTACATCTCGACTATGTGTCGAATTCATATTGACTACATGTTGACTACATCTTAAATATGTCTCAAATTCATGTTAACCACATCTTCACTATGTCTCAATTTAGTGTTGACTACATCCTGTCTATGTCTCAATTTCAGTTTGTGTTGAATACCATTAAGTCACTGTGACTTAGTGGTATTCAACATAAAGTTAATCCGACCCACCATTGGGTCGGTACTCCCCTATGCCCCCCTAGAAGGGAGGATGGTAGTCACAGGCTTAGTGGTTATATCAATGGGAACAAATGATAGAAGCATTCTAGCCTGATTTGATTGCCGAGGGGGCCAGAAAGGCATAAACCTCGTACACCAGGGGGATTCAAACCGTAGATCTCAACATAGTGAGTACTGGGTTAACTTTATGTTGAATACCACTAAGTCACAGTGACTTAGTGGTATTCAACAGTTTGATTACATCCTGTCTACATCTCAATTTCAGATTGACTACATCCTGACTACGTCTCAATTTCATGTTGGCTACATTTTGACAACATCTTAATTACATCTTGACCATGTCTCAAATTCATGTCTACAGCTGTATCAATTACCGATGTAGTTATCATTTGGTTCTCATATGATACACATAACATACTACGAAAGTCAAAGAAAGCGAAGCACCCGTAAATTACTAACTATGTTTTTGCCTTCACTGCATTTCTCTTTGCACCCAATTTCGTAGTACCCTAGAAAATTCAAATCGTGGATTATTATATGGTTCATGACTCCGAGTACTAACACTTGACTCACTTTAAGGTGGTGGACATTGTCTTGTGTGGGCTTTGGACACTTGACGTCGTCAATGATTGATTGAATGTAGTCAGCTACATCCATGCTATGAGTTGATGGTCCAGCATCAATGGGAGGGTGAAAAGCACAGACCTTTTTTCTTCAGCTTAGGACCTTGAAGTGTGTGATCTGGATGTTTTGCAGAAACCCACTCTTCCAACTCTTTGATGGTGAGTGCCTGGATAGTACTGGGTTAGAATGATGTGTCTAGCAATGAGGAAGGTAGAATTCTTACAGAAAGAAGATCCTTCAATGTTCGCTCAACTTGGGGTGTAATCGATAGGTCGGGAACTATATCTGGTGTCGTACCAGGGGCGGGGATTGGGGCTTGAAGCTGTACCTAAATGGAGGTCAGTGTGAGAGTAGGTTTGAAGCATTCTCAATGCTGCTTACCTGAGATGCAGGGCAGATTGCGAGCAAATGCTCAATGAGCTGTTCAAGGTAGCTGTCACTTAAGTAGCTATTAACCTCCAATGCACAACAGAAGCACATATGTTGTGCAACACAGCATGTATTGATGGCTGCAGCAAGGAGCTTACAGGCAAATGAGGCACTGCTGCCGATATTCTCCTATGTTTGGGTTGCTTGCCGCCAGTTGAGGCCCCCACCCATGAACAGATGGTGACCCCAGCTTTGGTTGAGGTTGTCTTCGTCAATGGTACTGTCGTTCAGGTCCGCAGCCTCGAGTCAAGCAAGTAATGCATTTGTGTCAGCAGATGGCCCGGTGCAAAGGTCAGATGAAGAAGTTGGCACTTGTGCCAATGCCTTGAGTAAACCCGATGCAAGTTTGCTATACTTTTTGAAGTCAATTTCATTGTAAAACACATCTGAATGATACTAGTTAAAGCTCCTATTGTATCTTGTTGAACGAGAAGCTTGCTTGCGTAGTAAACTTCTCGACAAAGAAACAGACGAGTGGTTGGCACAGACCATCCAACCTCCAATGTCCTAGTGAGGTCGCAAGAAGGTGAAATGGGGGGGAAGCGAAACCTGTATTCCCAGAACAATAGCTACAACATTTAAGTTGTAACTAAAGATAGGGTCGGATAGGTAATGACAGATGTATGTAATATGGAATGTGACAGTACGGGCATGAGAAACACGAGTTTTACAGTGCAGGCAAACTGCCTGCTCTACAATCTAATGCAGATGACAACTTACCAGTAAGTGAATCAAGATCTGAATTGACATGAATAAAAGAAACCTCAATTTTCTCCGATACTGATGGAGGCACTGTGTCCGAACCAGCTGCACATGTAAAAGACTCCTTAGATAGAGCATCCAAAAGGTTAACTTGAGCAGGCATTGCAGGGGTAGGGGGAAGTTGCATGTCTTTGGTGGTAGACTGGTCCTGATCCATATTTCATGGTGGTATATTATCCATAGCTTGGGTATATGTGCCATTAGTATGTAAATACAGGTAAGCTTGGGGAGGCATACCATTTTCAGATAAAGCTGGACCCAGTGCATCATCAGTGCCTCCATCGAAGGCAGCTGCGGATACATGCCCATCTCAACTTCCACCAGCAGTAGGTGAGCCTTGAAGTGAGCCCACATTGTTGACGAGGGTACCTTCAGTAATGAATAGGGATGAGGAAGAAACCCCAGGGGTATCTTCAATAACGGGGCCAGTTGACTGAGGCAGACCCCCTGCAGTCGACAGTGTGTTGATCGCGCTAGGAGATTCAGTGGAGTTCACCAATGTCATTGATGCACCAGCTGAAACAACAGTTAGTAACAGTAACATCACTATAGCTGGGTGTGACATACATGTAAAGCCTCCTGTGGCAGATATCCCCACATCCAACCGAACGCCCTCAACACCAAACTTGGAACACTTTGATGTGGTACCACTTTCTGACATGACTGCACACAGCCATTTTCTTGCACCTTTACGTGTACCCGGAAGACATCCCAGTGCTGCTTGCACCACTTTCCCCCTGATCCCCTCATGTACAGTTTTCATGGCTTGCATCAATGTCGCTTTGCTTTTCCAGTAGCCTGCACAATATGTTAGTAATGGCTGCAGCCTCTCGAGTTTGCGCAGTGTAGAGACCCATGAGCTGTCATGGAGAGAAGTGAAGAAAGACTTTGTTAAGTCAGTTGAATGCAGTGGCAGGAGTTTCAAAAGGTCATCAGTGATGAGTCATGACCTCACACGCACTGTCGTGGATGTATCCCCACATTGAAGAGTCAATTGGGTCGCTGTTGGGCCTCCGAATGCTGTACTCCATGCTCCCTTTTGTAGTTGGGTCATGCTTTGCATCATCCTCTCTCCAAAAGACTTTGAACTCATATATGAGAGGATATTCAGAAGCCCCTGCCCCTTCTGCAATTGGAGTTGCCAATGGGCTTGAGATGGCAGATGCTTGTTGTGAGATCGAATCACTGAGAGTGAGAGAAGGGCAGCGACCTGAGGAATATACATTCCCACTGAGCCTGACATGAAACAATAGTAAGACAGTTGAACTTGAACTTCGTAATGAAGAAATGAGTTGACTTACAGAGCAGCTGATAAATGCTCCACTCCAGTTTGCAATTGGAGAAGTTGCTGTTGTAACTGGGACTTCTCCTCTGTTAAGGCAGTAATACACTCTGAAAACTCTAGTGATTTATCCTGGATCACTCGTAAATCACATGAAGTTATTTTTAGTTCTTGCGAAGTCATTTTTAGTTCATCCAAGATCCTTTAAAATTCATGATAAAGGTTGCTGACTATGGGGTTGCAGGCTAGGTCACTCCACATGAGGGATTCTATTGAGCCAGGAAGAGTCACCTGACCAAGAGCCGGTGTGACACCTCCCGTGCTTTTAGGTGTAAAATAGCGTGTTAGTACCACTTACAGTATTAAAGCTGTACGCATTGATGAACCCCTGCTAATAAGTAAAGAGCCATGGAATACTAGTCAGTACATAGACTTGCTTCGATTAACCACTACTTAATGGTTAATATATACCCATGCAAGGCTATACAATCACTTGTACAACTGTATATCCAACCTACCATAGTACCTGGAATATAGGAAGAACATGAATAACTTCTAACACGGGCACAGCTCAGTGATTATATAATCGAGAATCGTGACTAATACATTCTAGAATGCCTTTGTCGATGTTTGGCAACACTTTTACAATTAAACAATGGGTTATTTTAAGGAAAACTTATGAAAACACCGAAATTGATAATTAAAGAAACACCTCTACAGAGGTCAAATCTTAATGAAATACAATGATTCTAG
>JASFCZ010000389.1:0-10554 GCA_036937155.1 Cyathus pygmaeus
TTGGATTACTGGCTTGGATCTACGAGAAACTGGTGATCCTTACCGATGAATATCCTTGGGAAGATGATGAAGGTAGGTTTTTCTGTTCGCACACTACAGCTACTTAGTGAGGTTGTTGACGTTGGCCTTGTGGATCAGTTTTGACGTGGATATCGATATACTGGTTCTCGAGGTCCGGACCAGCAGCTACGTTTAGGATTTACTACGAAATGGTGCAAGGAAACGAACGTCTTCCAGAAGTTACGACCATACCAATGGGATATTCTTATTTTCCTAAGGAGATCTTTAATGTACCAAGGAGGCATGTGTTTTATTTGTTGGTCGCCTTATTCGTTTTATAACAGTCAAATGGATTGTAGATGGCTCGTAGCCCCCAACTTAGTCTTTGAATCCGAACATGAAAGCGGCGGGCATTTCGCTGCTCATGAAAGACCGGAAGATCTCGCTGCAGACCTACGTAAGATGTTTGGGAAGGCGGGACCCGCATTCGGAGTCGTAGCTGGAAAGCCGGGGTATTAGTAGTTTGCTTGATCATATCCGTATTGACATACAGTTGATGAAGTTTTGTTTCCTTCACATTCGAGCTCTAGATATCAACTTCCGCTTGTTGAGGTCTTTTACATTCTTGGCGAACTTCAGCACAAGCTGAAGGAATCATGAAGAACGTGAAGTATTGGATAAATCTTCTTGGTTGGTATTCCACCTACGCGTAGGAAACCCGCACACTTTGCATTGATAATGATGAGCCTTGCCGCAATACTCACCTCATAGTCCCAGCCAGTGGCAGTTTGAGCTCTCTTCGTCTTATCATTCCCCGGCACCATTAACGCGGCGTAGTTGAAGTCCGGCCGTAAATATATGTTACAGAGAAGAAAGAAGTCATGTAGGCTCTCCTACCGGTCCAGACCTGCGTACAGCAGGCTCAGAGAGACAACAATGGTTGATGTGCAATTCATGTGTCGAGTTTCTTCGTGTGCGATTTCCCAGCCAACACGCCTTATAATTCTCTTGGAATCGGTAGGTAATCCGCGTAGAGTTGGCGGGCAGCAAGCGGGCAGAGTGCAGTGATGTTACAGGCTGACAGTCGTGACTCGTTACCCGTAGCGTTGAAGCACATGTTTTGCGTTGGTTGCACTAATTTGTGACTCTAAGCCGATATGATTTCTATCAACTTCGATGCCTACCAGTGCTACTGTTTGCTGTGGCCGTGGGTTATGCGCTTCAATACGGGGTAGCCCATTCTCCGATGTCCCTGTCAAATCCTTATGAGGCATAAATATTACCGTAAATCCAACACCTTATCAAACGAGTCAAATGACGATGCTCTTTACCCAACTGGCACTGTTCTCACGAAGATCACATATAAAGCCGTTACATTCCAACAGCATGGAAGCCACGGTGAACCATGGCCCAGTCCGCTGCATCCCCCTTCAAGATATCGATTCCAGATGAAAAACTCTCCTTGCTGAGACAAAAGCTCGATCTCGTGGCATTCCCTGACGAGTTGGAAGACGCTGGCCGTGACTATGGTGTTCCACTTGCAGACATACAACGTCTTGTTGCACGTTGGAAGGATGGCTATGACTGGAGAAAGCATGAAGCCCAGCTAAACAAAGAGCTTCCGCAGTTCACTAGGGACTTCGAGGTGGAAGGATTTGGGACAATGAATCTCCACTACGTGCACAAGGAGAGCGCCTCTCCCAAGGCGATACCTCTGCTCTTCGTTCATGGTTGTAAGTACCTATTGAAATAGGCCATGCTTTACCTCAATGATGCTTACTGGTATACGTGTGTGACAGGGCCAGGAAGCTTCCTTGAAGTCCGAAAGATTCTTCCCCTCTTGACTGCCGTTTCTGAGGGTCACCCCACCTTTCATGTCGTCGCACCAAGTTTGCCAGGATATGGATTTTCCTCTGCCCCAACTAAGAAAGCTTTCCGATTTACTCAGTATGCTGAATTGTTCAACAAGCTAATGCTGTCGCTGGGATACAATGAGTATGGTGTGTCCTCTTTCTATTCAGCTTTGCTCAACGCTCAAGCTTGCGTTAGTTACGCAAGCAGGGGATTTAGGTTATTTTGTAGGCATACAAAGCGTCTGTCGCGAAATTTCTCTCACCTGGTATAGGTCACACGTAGGATGGCCAAACTCTATGGAGGAAAGCATAGTAAAGCATGGCATACAAACTATCCTCGCACACCGAAGTAAGTCGCTCCGAACAGCTGTGGAATTGATTTAACCTCTAATGGTTTCCTACAGTGTTGGGCCTCCATCTCCCATCTGGAGTCCTCTAGGATACATTTCACATCTGTTAACGCCATACACAGAAGCTGAGAAGGCTGGCCTCAAACGCACTGCATGGTTCGAAGAGCACGGCCGTGGATATTTTTATCAACAGTCGACGCAACCACAAACTATTGGATACGCAGTCACAGATTCTCCAGTGGGATTGCTGGCTTGGATATACGAGAAACTCGTCAATTGGACTGATGGTTATCCATGGGATGATGACGAAGGTATTTGCTTGATTCTTGCAACTGGACACTGAGATCTCACCGATTCTTTCATAGCTCTTACCTGGATCTCGATCTACTGGTTCTCAAGAGCTGGACCTGCGGCCACATTCAGGGTATATTACGAAATGGTCAAAGGCAATGAGCGTCTTCCTGAGCCCACCACCATACCAATGGGTTTCTCCTACTTTCCGAAGGAACTTTTCAACGTTCCAAGAAGGTATAACTACAACAGTTGCGTTGCTGATATATTGCTTATGATTGTCCACTCTTAGATTCATACATGCGCCCAACTTGGTCTTCCAGTCTGAGCACGAAAGTGGTGGTCATTTCGCCGCTCATGAGAACCCGGATGCAATCGTTGGAGACCTTCGAAAGATGTTCGGGAAAGGAGGACCTGCATACGGAGTCGTTCCAGGAAAACCAGGACATTAGCGACAATATGACACATTTGTAACAACGATTTAGTATTCACACGTAACTAAAAGCCTCACGTACTGTATTCATACATTGCGAATCAATTCAAGAACCACCATTCCCTCTTATACGGCCTCAGATGACACGATGTTCCATAGGTTGTTACCAAGAAGGCACCATTGGTTGGGGGCATTTGGCCAGGGGTTGGCACCTGGTTTGTCAAACCTTTGGACCAGAGGAGGGTTCGGGGTATCCGACAGATTGGGGTATTGGTCACCGACGTAGAATGGCCATTGATCATTCCCGGGGACGGCATCACAGACGATGGAACCCGGAAGTCTAGGCAGAAGCGTAATGTCAAACGGATATCAAGGATATACTATAATAAAAGTTTTGGACATACGGAATACCGTTTGCCGGATACAACCCAAGACGGTAATTGAAGGACTGGCCGGTTGGCGCCGGTTCATCGTTGGCAGAGAACCATTCGAATTGTAAAGTTGCTAGATAGTTCAATGGAATACCTGTGAAGATACATCCCCATACCTGAATAACGGGTTAATATGAGTAGTGAGCTGAGTTGCGTGAGGTTTTGACGTTTCTTACCGAGTTCGGCGCGTCAATGGTTCGCTGAACGAGTTAAGGATGATTATAAACACACAAGGGGTTGGGGCAACTTAAATATACATGCCTTATCGAAGCCAATCGTTAGGCCAGGGACGTTGGCCCCCGAAGTCTGCTTTACTTGCCCTGTACGGTTGGTCAGTAACACAAATCGACATACACGACAATCCTCTTACAATAAGATCCCGGCTGGGCATTGACCGACTCAATAACAATAATCCAAATTACAGAAGGAGAACACCAAGGTATCGGGAATGCAAGCCCAAACACAAAAGTAATGTGGATAGAGCTTGGTACCCAGGACAGGTTCCTCCAACTGATGCAGGACTGAGTGGCCACCCAAGCTACATAATCCACTGTAAAGACGTGGTCAGACCATGCAGCCGAGAAGAGAGAGCATTGACTGCAGACGTGGAATTAAGAATTCTTCGTTTGCTTCATGCGGCCAATGAGGATCGTCATCCGAGGAATATTTTTGACGCACTTCGGCAATCGAACAATAGTGGTCTGTACTGCCACCGTATACACTAGGATTGGGAAGTCTGTGGAAGTTAAACGGTTTCTCAAAGACATAGAAGTCTTGTCCTGGTTTAGTGGTCAGGATGCGTATAGCGATGCTTCCGTCTTCCTCTTTGGCGGAAAATTCCTCCAGTGCATAAAAGCTTGGATGTAGCATGGCACTCGCAGGGAAAAGGTACATCCTAGCTTTGATAATAACATTTGGTAGAGTGCAATGACCACGGACATAGATATAGTTGTTCTTGTCCGATGACACCTGCTTGGCAGTTTCATATGACGGATTCAAAAAGTCCGAAGGATCGCCTTCTTCGTGGCCAGCAATCTGAATATCTGCATAATAGAGTGTCAGTCGCGCTGCTGGAACATGGATTGATGAGATAGCAATACCAGGCGATAAGGACAGTACACCAGCTGTAGATCTAGGGAAGAAGTTGATATCATTCATGGCGGACCTGAACCACCATCCTGTAGCAACTGGGAGAGTAGGAAGCAAAGGAGGCCGGACGGTACCTGGAGGTAAGGGAGCTGGAGCAGGGGCGTTCCCAGTTCCATTTCCCTGGTTCCCTGTTGTCTGCGGGGCAGGACAATTATTCCTGTTGTTCACTGAATCCGGATTAGCAAAGCGAATGTTGCGAGTTGATCCATCCTCGAAAATAATGTTCTGAGCCCCCAGAAATTCATACAGGTTGTTAGCGTCTGACTTCATAGCTACACGGAGAGAGATCCACGAGTATGTGTCAAAATGTGCATTATCAGGGCGGAATACGTTCATTGTGATAAACCCATCGTAGCCCGCCTTGACTTCCGTCTTGCAAACGGCATCGGAAATGCCACGTCTTGGGATTTGTACTTGACCACAGTCGGAAGATAGTGAGACTTTGGTATCTGTAGGAACACCTGCTTGCTATAGGACAATGTTAATCATTGCTACGGACAGGGGTTTGATACAGCGCCTACAGAAACCAAGAGCCACAACGTCGTAACGTTGTTGGGGTTGTCGTCGAAGATCCGTAAACGAGTCGTGATAGATATCAGAGGGGCTGTCGGATCAGCGACTAAAACCTAAAGGGAACAGCCATTGTCAGTTTTACTTTTCTCAAGATAGATAACAGTACCAACATTGTAGTACGTTGTCGTTGTATCGCTGGTCACATGTTTATAGTATTCCGTGCAATTATTAATGCTTGCAGGTGGTGAATGCATCTGGTCCCTGCCTCGTTTACTGGTGTCGAGGGGCCATGGAAGACTGACGTGGTGGGCAATAAGTGAATACCCCAAGCCACCCATATACAAAGGACGAAATCTAAATGCAGCATCAATGGCGACACCTAATAATATCATGAATAAATAAACAGGCTACATGTCAACAAAAGACTCACGTTCGAACCAATGGTCTACTCCAGGTGCGATGCTGGTGCAAGAATTTTCTCTTGGTTCCACACTTGCGGCCAAAGGATCAGTTCACTGGGAACTGCTCGCATGGTAATCCCAGCTGTGAAAGAGCTGCCCGTGTCTGGGGACGTAATTCCACGAACGAAGATCAAGTTATCGTGGTGCGGGACCAGTGGGAAACTGATAAATGATCCATATGCTAGGTCGCTGGTCAGCTCCTTGACAAGTGGGCTGCGACCATATTGAGGGATGATATCTGGACTCTGTAGGATATATCTTTGTGAGTACCGTAACCGTGTACGTAGTATTCAGGAAGCAGACACACAAATGCAAGACTTTTCGGAACTTTCTTATAGTCAAAGACTGGGTTGCCGGGGACTAAAACACGCATAAGTGAATAAAATCCAAAGAACTAAGGAGTAGCGTACAATGTCTAAGTACAATGCGTTTGTCTTCGGACATCATTATCTGCGAACGACGTGTTGAGATACACAACTTGATGAGATATTTCCCTTATAACCATTCCAAAACTGCTCGGGTAGTGTCTTCGAATGCCGTGGTAAAGGTTCGATGAAGTGTGGCGCAGCACAATTAGGACGATATGTATCATCCAACACGACGTTGATATATTCTGGGCCGCACGGCACTGTCTAGTATGTCTGCAAGGCTCCCTCACGCTGTAACATCTGATCATATTGGATAAGCCTGTTATCGGTCATCCGACATATGCAGAAGAGTTTGTTTCCGGCGTTAGTATCCCTCCGGTCTTCGATAACTTCATTATAGCTGTCAAATCCAGGAACTCGAAAAGTATTGGCTGTCCGAGAATTGCTTACAGAGGAAATCAATACACCCATGCCATGAATATCACTTCTATCATCATTCAGATGACACCAAAGGAGCTTTGAAGGAATTTTTGATTGGTACTTCCTGTATGGAATGGAGAGAATGTGGTCTGACCAAGCGGCTATTTCTGTATGGTGAAGCATTTAAGATAGCACGGCTTCAAAAGATACACTAGGAAATAACATACTCGCTTGTAACCATGCTACAAGTGTTACTCCTATGTCATGTTCCACAGGGTTACTAGATTTACAACAAACCTACCGAAAATATCAATTGTGTTGATATTGACGGGAGCGCCAAATGGTATTCCATCGTTGCCAACAGCTATGAAAGCTATGACTCGTGGACACGATCCGGTCAGGAGATGGTTATTTTCAGGAGCCAGGATGGGTCGCGTACTGCCGAGTACTACTTGAACAACGGCACGAAATGGTAGAAGATTAACTTTAGTGGATTTGATAAGAAGCCAGAGTTCATCGCCGACGTTGATGGATGAAGAGAACTCTGCGTGTAGGAACTCGCTTCCACTGGAACATATTTGCCGATATCATTATGTATAAGTACTGTGGGTTTCAGTTCAGGAGATTCAAGGGTGCGCAGGAAAACACCATGAGCCATAGCTGATTTCGTACTGTTGGAACTTGGTTGGAACACATCCCGGGCCAAACGCCTTTATCTGTTCTCGTTCTCCGCTATCCATCATGCCCCATCCTCTCATCTAAACTCTTGTTCTAACACGTACAATACCATACAAATGAAGTGAGGCATACATTCGCAGGACATTGTGAAAGTTACAGCATGTCACAGTATGCTGGTTGAAGTTCTGAAACACAGAGCGCTAACCGCCAAGCTCATGCGGTTGAAGAAAGCATTCTTATTTGCCAAAGACTTCGTTCTCTTGTCGTCCTTTATTCGTCCTAGGCAAACATTCAGCATTATCATGTGACGCTATCGACGCTCGTCTCCAACTCTTCTCTTCGTGTGCAGGCCGGACAACATATCAACGTTTCAACGTGCAGGAAGAGAAAGTGGGCAAGATTGCAATGTCTGATTACATTTCTCGGGGCCACCTTTTCGGCAACGACGAGTCCAGACTCCAGTGCTGACGGTGATCTAGCATCTATTGTACAACGCGGTTCAAGTTGGTCGTCCGAAACGTGGCTGACAGAAATTCAACGTGAAATGTGCGCCTTCGTTCGTTAATGTCCTAGTTGTTGCCTCTTACCTCTCATCACTTTGTTCTCTCGTTCATTGAGTGCTGAGCACTCAGTGCTCGCCTCTAGTGTTCAATATATATTGTCCACTCTTAAATTCATACGTGCTTCCAACTTGCTCTTCCAGTCTGAGCATGAAAGTGGTGGTCATTTAGCTGCTCATGGAAACCCAGAACTTCAAGAAGCAACCGTCGGAGACCTTCGAAGGATTTTCGGGAAGGAGGACCCACATACGGAGTCACCCCTGGAAAACCTGGACATTAGTGACATTGATATGACAAATTTGTAACAACGACATCGTATTCGCATTGTAACCCTACTTACTGTAAGTTCGTATTATACAAAGTCAATTCCTGAACCCTATTCTATTTCATACGATATATTATGACGAGATGCTCCATTGGTTGCCCCCAATTAGGCACCATTTGCTGCTGGCGTTTGGCCAGTGGTTGGCACCTGGTTTGTCAAACTTTTGAACCAGAGTAGGGTTCTGGGAACCGGATTGAAGATTGGGATATTGGTCACCGACGTAGAATGGCCATTTATCATTCCCGGGGATGGGATCGTAGGTGATAGAACCCGGAGGTCTATGCGGAAGCGTAACGTTATCAAGCATATATAGAATAAAAGTGTCGGACGTACGGAACACCGTTTGGTGGATAGATTCCAAGACGGTAATTGAAGTACTGGCCGGCTGGCGCCGGTTCACCGTCGGCAGAGATCCATTCGAATTGTAAAGTTCCTGTGTAGTTCACTGGAACACCGGTGAAGAGACATCCCCATACCTGAATAACGGGTTAATAGGAGTAGTGAGCTGAGTTACGTGAGGTTTGAGGTTTCTTACCGAGTTCGGCGTGTCAATGGTTCGCTGAATGATTTAACGATGATTATGAATACACAAGGTGTTGGGCAAACTTGAATATACATGCCTTATCAAAGCCAATCGTTAGGCCAGGGACGCTGGCCCCAAAATTCTGCTTTATTTGCCCTGTACAACGGTCTCAGTAATACAAATCGACATACACCGATAGTTCTCTTACAATAAGATCCTGGTTGGGCATTGAACGACTCAATAATAAGAATCCAAATTAATGAAGGAGAACACCAAGGTCCCGGGAATGAAATCGCCACAACAATAGTAATGTGGATAGAGCTTGGTACCCAGGCGACGTTCTTCCAACAGACGCAGGACTGACTGGCTACCCAAGCAGCAAACTCAACTGTAAAGACATGTGAGACCAAGAAGCCGAGAGGAGAGAGCATCGACTCGGACTACACACATGTAGTTGAGAAATCTTCATGCAATTCATGCGGCCACAGAGGATCATCATTTGACGAACGTTTCTGACGCACCTCGGCAATCATGCAATAGTGATCTGAGGCATAATCGCCGGGATTAGGAACACTGTGGAGGTTAAACGGTTTCTCAAAGACATAGAAGTCTTGTCCTGGTTTAGTGGTCAGGGTGCGGATAGCGATGCTTCCATCTTCATCTTTAGCAGAACAGTTCTCTATTGCATAAAAGTTTGGATGCTGCATGGCATTCGCCGGGATTAAGTACAGCCTGGCTTCGACAACAACATTTGGTAGAGTGCAATGGCCACGGATATAGACATAGTTGTTGGTGTCCGGAGACACCTGTACAATGTTGTCATCGTGTGACGGGTTCAAAAAGACCGAAGGGTCCGAGACTTCATTGTGGCCAGAAAGCTGAATGTCTGTATTAGAGAGCGTCAGTCACGGTGTTGGGACATGGTACGACGAGATGGCTATACCAGGCGTAGCGGAGAGTATACCAGCTGCAGATCTAGGGAAGAAGTTGATATCACTCATGTTGTTCCTGAACCACCATCCCGTAGCAACAGGGAAAGTCGGAAGCAAAGGAAGCTGGACGGTCTCCTGAGGCGAGGGAGTTGGAGCAGGTGTATTCCCAGTTCCACCTCCCTGGTTCCCTGTGGCCTGCGGGGCAGGACTGTTATTCTTGTTGTTCACTGAAGCTGGACTAGCAAAGCGAATGTTGCGAGTTGAGCCAGCCTCGAAAATGATGTTCTGAGCCCCCAGGAATTCATACGGGCCGTTAACATCTGGCTTCATACCCACGCGTAGTGACATCCACGAGTACGTATCGAAATGGACGTTATCAGGGCGAAATATGTTCATGGTGATGAACCCATCGTAGCCCGCTTTGACTTCCATCTTGCAAACGGCATCAGAAATGCCACTTCTTGGTATGTGTACTTGACCACAGTCGGATGACAGCGAAACTTTGGTATCTGCAGGAACACCTGCATGCTATAGGACAGTGTTAATCATTGCTACGGACAGGGGTTTGATACAGCGCCTACAGAAACCAAGAGCCACAACGTCGTAACGTTGTCGGTGTTGTCATCGAAGATTCGTAAACGAGTCGTGATAGAAATCACTGGGGCAGTCGGGTCAGCGACTAAAACCTATACGAAATTCCTAGCGTCAGTTTCACTCTTCTAAGGAGAAATAGGAGTACCAACATTGTAGTACGTTGTCGTTGTATCACTGGTCACATATTTGTAGTACTCCATGCAATTATTAATGTTTGCAGGTGGTGAAGGCATCTGGTCCCTGCCTGGTTTACTGGTGTCTAGGGGGTATGGAAGACTGACATGGTGTGCAATAAGTGAATATCCTAAGCCTCCTATATACGAAGGACGAAATCTGAACGCAGCATCAGTTGCGACACCTAATATTATCATGAATAAGTAAACAGGCAACATATTAACAAAAGACTCACGCTCGAACCAATGGACTACTCCAGGTGCGATAAAGAGTGGACCTGGTGCAAGAATATTCTCTTTGTTCCACACCTGCGGCCAAAGGATTAGTTCACTGGGAACTGCCCGCATGGTAATCCCGGCTGTGAAAGAGCTGCCCGTGTCTGGGGACGTAATTCCACGAACGAAGATCAAGTTGTCGTCGTTGGGGACCAGTGGGAAACCGATAAATGATCCATATGCTAGGTTGCTAGTCAGCTCCTTGGCAAGTGGGCTGCAACCAT
>JASFCZ010000390.1:0-10553 GCA_036937155.1 Cyathus pygmaeus
AAATAAGTATTCTAAATAATAAGTAACTATGTTTCTCCCTTATGTCCGTAGCTTATTGTGTTACCCGTCTGAGGTGTAAAGACCTCATTTATCTAGCCTCAGAAGACCCCGCCCCGATACCCCCTCGGGTACTAGCTTCCGCAAGCTATCTCGCCTGACTCCTCTCAAGAACAAACGATCAATACTCATTCGTCCCAGGAGCTGTCCACGCGGGTACAGAACCTCTGAAAAGTCAAACCCAGACTTCACCTATGAACTCGTCGGACACTCTTCTTCGCATCGTGGCACACCCCAACGCGTTCTGCGCGAAATTTATCTTGATATGCGCGCATTTAAAAAAAATTGCAGTAGCCGGAAACGAACATAGATCAGCTGCCAATGTGGAGCCGTAAATGTCTCCGAAACCCCTAGCGGCACCTCCTTTCTATCGAGTAAGAAACTAGGGGATAGTGTCTTACCGGCCCCGGCTTGGCCTAAAAGCCATGGCTTCGGCCTGGCTTGATAGAGCCTGAGCCTGCGAAATCGGAGGCCGGAGCCATCCCCTAGAGCCTAAGCTCGGCTTGGCCCGGCCCCGGCCTGAGCCATGGCTTTTCGCACTTTTCCCTCCGATTTTTTTGATTTCACTGAATGTTAATTTTTCATGCACCTTTCACAAATGAGTACTTCTACAGTACTGTCAAAACTCAAGGGACTTCAGTGGACTTCAGATGCACTTATACTTAGTACTATAATAGTGGTTCAAAAGCAAATATCATGTTAAAGGTTCCTTAATACTAACTACTACATGAAGTACTACATATACAAGCCAACAGTATGAACATGGGGAGGTAATAAGAGTATGAGAGAGCAGGAGAGAGAACATAAGCAGGAGGGAAGAAGAGATAACAAATATGAGCATGAGTCACCATTGAGAAAGGGAACAAGGAGAAGGAACATGACTAGGGCATGAAGGAACATAACCAAAACATAACTAGAAAAGGAGGAATGACAGCAGAGAAGTGAGTAAGAGTGGAAGCAGAAGCAGGATAGGGAGCAGGAGGGGATAGGAATGTAGTAATGCTTACCATGGAATACTTGAACCCACCAGCTATTCCCCTGTGCCCTATCATCCCCCATATCACCAAGCCGACATACGTTCCATAGAATGGTGACTGGCATGCGTGTATCAAAGTGCGCGTCGAGGAGGTATAGGCGGCACATTGACCTAGCGGAGTTCCGGCTGTCAATGGGTGTGCGACTTGCGAGGTTATAGGGCGTCGAGCACCCATATCGAACGACGTTTCGAGGGTGCGTGTCGTTGATGTGGAGGCAGTAATGAGACGTGGTGAGGCCTGGGTGTTAACGTGGCGCGTAAACTGGGAAACGGCGGCGTGGTGGATAAAAGAATGTGGCTAGGATGACTGTGACATGGGTTAGCAGGTTTACGGAACGCATAAATGCATACTTACCGACAGAGATCATGCGAGATGGCAAATGAGGCATTGAGGAAGGTGGGAACAGGGTGCTGATGTGGAAGTGGCGCACGAACCACGGAACTGTGAGTGTGGTGGATGGAAGTATGCAGCAAGGAGAGCTGTGACATGGATTAGTATGTTAACGGAACGCGTAAGTGCGTACTCACTGACAGAGGGCATGCACGTTAATGCAGCCACGGTATTTGTTGTGACGCTGTCGTGGCGAGAGCGAAGAGGCGGGCGAGAGGGCATGGTTCAGAGTTCTTGTGGTGTGGTTGATATGGCTGTGGCCGTAGTCGCTGTCATGGCCATGAGCGAGAGCGAGGACGAGAGGGAGAAGCGAGAGGAAAATGAATGCGATAGAGGACGAGATGGAGGACCGGGAGGGAGATGAACGAGAGAGGAGGGAACAGATAGTGGAGGAAGAAAAGAGCGATTACATACCACTGTCAGTGACAATGGGCTGTCCGGAGTTACCCGGGTGATGGCCGGCCTGAGCCAGCGGCCTGTAAATTCCCACCACAGAAGCCGAGGCTCTGAGCCAGGCCGGGCTCTATGCCTCGCGGTTACATGGCCCGGCTTGGCCCGGCCTCCAGCGGCCTGGCTTGGCTGAGCTTACGGCTTTAGACCGGGGCCTGTAAGACACTACTAGGGGAGTCCTGTGCAGAAGCGTAAGGAGCAGCAGCAGCTGCTACTGCAGGGGCTTTGGGGCGAGAGTGGCGAGGAGAGCGCGTCGGTGATGACGCATGAGGGACTCCAGGTATATACCGTTGGGCACCTTATGTCTCGGAGCACCAAGGACGACTCCAATGGGAATTGGTCTTTCGATGCTGCTGAGCTTGGTTTCCTCGATCAGCAGCCTCAGCAACCTCAATCGTATCGCTCGACGTCGTATGAGCAACCTCCCCCACCCAGAGGCAGCGAGTCTGCAGATGGCGATGAGGAGACGGTGTAGCCTACTCCCCGAGAAACCATCGTTATGGTGATGGGAGGGGGGAGGGGTTGTCACACATTCGCGCACACATCGCAGTGAAACGATGGGCGGTTGACAATCGGCTGTTCTTCGTCAGGCTGAGAACTTAGGGAGCTGGGGTGGGCGATGCTGGTGATGACGATGATAACGATGGACGTTTGGTGGAAGTTCCTGGAGACCCTTTACAGGTTATACTGGTCTTGACGATGGCTATCTCCGCTATCCCCCGGGAAACTATCAAGATGAAATTTTGACCTTTCGGTCCATCCCATCAGAATCTCACAAGTTGGGGAGGCCGACGTTTTTCTCATCCATGTCGTGCCTCTCCTCCACTCCTCCATGGCGTCGCCTATGTCACTTTTATCTAGAGGACTGACAGTGATACATTATCTTAATGATACTACGTCAACTTGGTACTACTATTTCTCGTGGCTTACCCCAGCCATTCTTCACAATATCTACCTCTTTGTACGCCTCCAGGTGCTACAACACGATTGTATAAGAGAGGTTTTTCGCCTGTTGACGAGATTTTTTCATGTACGTACTACGTTCCACCTCAGATCCCTACTACTCAATCAGATTCAACTTTACTCTTATTTCAACCTTGAGAAACTTTTGTATATACTTGCGTACTATGTAGATGAACATCTGTTACCTAACGTTTTCATTCCAACTTCACTTCTTCGCCGCAGATATGTCAAGGATAAGTACATTTCCAGAAGTCGAGGTGATGGCCACACCACCTGCATGAAACATGAATCCATTTATGCGATATTCCTGGGGTATTTTGAAAATCCTCTTGTAACTTTGCCAAGCTGCCGTCCAAAGCAGAAGGTACCGGTTGTTATCCATGCCACAGTAAAATTCGCCACTATAACCAGCTATTGCTGTAGATATATCAGGAGGTGGCCCATCCAAACAGCTGACTTGTTGTACTTTCTCTTTTTCCGGACCCAAAAGCCATGTATGTATTTTGTCATTTGTTCGGGTTATGACGGACGATCCATCGTGCACTGTAAACTGTATTTGTCTCACGCTGCCGATATGACCTGGAAGGGTGTATAAATGTTCTCCTGAGAGCGTATCCCATACCCTCGCAGTAGCATCGACCCCTCCTGATGCTAGCTTCGACCCGTCGGGGCAGAAAGCAACTGAATGTACACCACCATGATGTCCTCGTAAGACACGAAGCTCGTGTCCAGTAATCAATGCATCCCACAACCGGACGGTTTGGTCACCAGAACCTGTAGCAAGAAAGGCTCCGTCCTGACTAAAGCATGCACAATGTATCCATTCAGAGTGATCACTTGAAGTGACCTCGGATGCCTGCGACGAAAGGTCGCACACTCTCATCGTGCTGTCCCCCGAAGCTTCAATAGCGTTGTTAGCATATATAACATAACTTTGGTGTAAACCGACGTGCTTACCTACAATAAGGCGGGTCGTGTCTGGAGAGAATGCAACTCCGTGTGCATAGCCTTTGAATGTATGAACCTTTCTCCCTTCCTGATCCCATACTTCTGCGTTAGGTTCATTGTCTCCGGATGATGCAAGTAACAAGCCATCGCTAGAGAAGGCAAGAGCGGTGACAAGCGATATATGTCCATCAAATGACCTCTTGCTTGAAACTTTACTGTTTTCGGTGATATCGAAAATGATTACAGATGGGCCCACACCTGCGGCAAGACGCCGACCAGAAGAGGAAACTGCTAAAGCACTGATTTCCCCAGGCATCTCAGCAATTGTATCTAATTCAGTCGCCGTTTTTGCATCCCACAAACAAATAATTCCGTCTTGTGCGCCAGATACAAACTGATGGCCACCAGGTATGAACGCAACCATGGACACGGGGCTACGTTGGCATGCAATTGTGGTCCTTAACGTTCCGGTAGAACTATTCCACAGGCAGATCGTGCTATCTTCAGATGCGGAAGCTAAGAACGATTCTGTGGATGTAGCGCTAATGCAAGTGATGTCCCCTGAGTGACCAGGCATAGCCCACAGGAGCATTCCGGAAGACAAGTCCCATATCCTAACAATTTTGTCGGAGCAAGCAGCTGCTATCTGTGCTCCTTCATGCAAGAAGCATAGGCTTATAATATCACCTTCAAATTCCAGCATTCTTTGGAAGGAGTATGACAGCCCATCCCATAAGCTTATCCCTTTTGAAAATGTACCTGCGGCAACGCACGTCCCATCTGCAGAGTAGGCAATAGATCTTGTACCGTTTCCATTAGTGTGAACTGTGGATAACACAGGAGGCCATTGGCTGCCTATACCGTGTACAACTTTGACTGCAGTCGTGGCTTCTTTTGCGTACGTCTTATACAGTTCTGTGTTCACGGGTGTACATGAAAGACCGGATTCATATACTTGCAGTGAAATTTCTGATATCGTCTGTTCAAAAGATAGAATAAATCTGTATCCGTCATATAAAAGAGATGTCAAACGGTCGCCACAATTATTATCGCGCTAAGAAGTTGCAGAAAATGTCAGAATATTTTTAATATTATGTGGTCGCACATACCGCCCAGAAGTACGCATCTTGTATTTGTGATACCGCTTTAGCAGTAAGCTTCATGAGACTCATTGCTTCGAACCAGTATAATAATGATGTCGAGGAGAATTTCTCCAGCTTTTCCTCTAATTCCACGTTCGTTTCTGAGACCCGTGCCAAATGAGCTGCCCAAAATCTGCACGAATATCGCAGGTCGGCAGGTATTGCGCTAGTAACTTTATCTTCAATATTTTCGATCTCTTCATTAAAGAAGGTTGGGTCTCTCGTTTGAATCATGTCCCTCCTCAAAGATGCTGACATAACTTCGAGACAGCGTATCGCTATGAAACACTCGTACGTCGGAATTACAACAGTAAAGTCTTCGTCGGTACAACGTTTTGGGTTGGTGATAAAATCTGGGAATGACGGGTGATATATTCTTGGAGAGCCATCTTCAGAGCTAGGCATGATGATAACGGAGTGAAGATGATACAAAATATTATCATAAATCTTGTTTCCGTCAACTCGAGTGAATATGGCTAATGCCGATAGAGGAAGTGGATATCGCAGTAGCACAAGACATGCAATAACCCATCGGAAACGCCCGATTTCATCGTCTTCGCTTTCTTTTGGTAGAGCCACTCTAAGCACCTGCATATATAGCTGATCGAGTTTTTCAAAGGGCTTTCTTTTAACAGCTTTCTGAGTTCCGATTAAAATGCCGAGTTGCCTCTGGGGATCTCTAGCTTTCTCATCTCCAATAAAACGTACAGCCGTTGCCGCATAGATGAAAAGAGTTCCAGATTGGTCCACGAGTGTATTCAAGTCTCCATCGTCGGGCCAACCCTCTTTCAGATAGAATGTAGTGGAGATATCTCGTAGTTGGCTACGAAGGTACAGTTGAATGTCGCTCCCGACAACAGCTGTTTCAATGTCTGTGTGAAGGACTAGCTGTTTCAAGGTAATAGTTTTATGTTGTTTTTCGAAAGAAGAACGAATATGATGCTCTGGCCGGCTTGTAAGTAAAACACGGAATCGGAAAGGAAATGTTCCCGCATATGACAAGATCAGTTGAATAATTTGTACAGTATTGGTGGTGGATCCGCACTCATCCAGTGCATCTAGAATAAGAAGAACTGTGCGATCGCTAGATATACCGGAGGATACCAATGGTCCAATTATTAACTTTTCCCATTGTACGGATAGGATACGGTAACCATAATCCGGGTTTTCCTCTAAAGCAGCACAGATTGAAGCTTTAAATGCTGGGTCCCAGTTTGCAAGTTGAAATGCAATAGTAGAGAAAACAAGACCAGGTTTTTGAAGGGATTCGTCACCGTTTCTAGAGAAGAAAAAGCTTGCGGCTAGATGACCTTCACTCTGAGCAGTCGCTGCAACTGTGTAGGCAATAGTGGATTTCCCGATTCCTGCTTGCCCACTTAGCCAAAAGACTCGCGCAACCTCAGGGTTAGGATCAGATATCCAGTCTTTGATCGCTTTAAGAATGGATCCCCGTGTTCCTGCAAAACAAGAAGTGAGGTCTTCACGATTTGCAGAATCAAATGCTGCGCTTGCTGCTCGCGGGAGATTTGATATCAAGATCGTCTTGGCTTGTTCTTGTGATGTCGGACGTACAATCAATACTAAGAACGGATAGTAGAAAGTTTCGCACCTTTTATTAAATTATCGCTGGCCCCCGTGTTATTTACGAAGTTACCACCGACATTATACACTGTGCTTCGATCGATCACGAAGTCATGCGCATTTGAGAAGGCCGTGACATCCGGACGACCTTGTTTAGGATCCGGGCCGTCGTCTCTCTCTTTCCTAGTCTTCTGATCTGGTGTTAAAAAAAGTAATCGTGAAAATGATAAAGACCGCGCACATTGTACCACTCTACGCTGACGCTAACAATTCTCTCTGAAAGCTTAACCAAGCTTTTCATACTATCCCACTGTTCAGTATCAGTCTGAACATGGTGTGAGGTGCCGGCCACATAACTTCGTGAACGTTTCCAACTTTCAAGTAGTTGGTTTAGTTCGCTGATTAAAAATTATTATTTAGGATCGATGCCATAACTTATAGTTTGTGTAAAAGCTATACCTGTTCAGACTCGAAATATCCTCCTTCCATTCTGGAGTGATGTCCGTTTGTCGTGCATGCTCTAATGGATGTAGTACAAATTCAGAAAACTTTTTTAGACTCATTGTCATTGACGTCATCGACGTAGTATCTGTATGTTTAGTCTGAGTAAAGTTAGTCAGCACAATCAATTAGAAGTAGTGAAAATTCTTCGGTACCTCGAATACTTGATACACGCTTAACGCAGCTCTTACGTTTCCTTCAACATCGGATTTCGGCCATTCAGTTAGAGTCTTCTCTGCGGCAGATAATAAGTCCTTGAAAACCTCCGTATCATGCCAGTGCACAACTGAGTGAACATTTCCACCATCATCCGGAGATGCTATTGCTAAGTTCACCTCGGCGGCGGTATGCTGGGTAGAGACTCCTGCGTGTGCATCTTGTTCGTCACGGTCCTCGGATTGTGAAATTACTGGCGGATTGGTAGAGACATTTACATTATCACCTGCGGATTCACCTACGGGGTGAACCACAGCCGTGGTCTGCTGGGTAGAGACACCAGGGTGCGCATCCTGTGCACGATCCAACGGGATGGCATTGGCTTCCCGGGCTTTCTTCTTATCCCGAGATTTAGTACTTCGCGAGAAAAACTGCTTCAATTTCTTCATCGAGATATTTGTTCCAGCAGGATTAGCGAGATGTTCGAATGGAACTGCAGGGAAAGTCGCGGAGATTCACACTCGTATGTTACCAAACTAGTATATATATGTAGTTCCCGCTGTTACATACATGGGCCGAGGGTTTAACTTCTTACCGACAACAGTGAATCCCCTGATCCATTCACGTTCATGGACAATATAATTGGATGCCAACTGAGTACAGCCTTCCAGGAAGTATGTAGTAGATCTACAGCCTCGTGCATGCCTATGTTATAAATAATTGACGCCCGTACTCGCAACTGATAGGCATTCTCCGAACTACTAATCCTTCGTGCTCCTGGCTCGAACACGACGCACAAAGTTGAGCGCTGCCAGTTCTGTATTCATGGGTCCTAACCACGAAGCAATAATAACCATCTTTGTCGAGTTTTGGTACTTAGTAGTGGTTCTGATTGCTTTCTGACTTTAGTGATCAGCGCTAACAATTACCCTTGGGTCTATTATTAAGCATTAATACTACGTACCTCAGTAAATTAAGGGGCTTTAGAAGAAGTTATATATAAAGATGAAAGACAACATCGAAGTGTAAATCGATAGACGCCTGTGACATTCAGTGTGAATATGGAAGAAGTACGGAATAAGTACTTATGGAATTCCTACGCGATAACGAGGAAGTACTTATATATCATTCCACTGACACCATGGAAGGATAGCAACACTCTCAGTCTGTGGCACGGGTTTTAAAGGTCGTATCAATATATGAGGCTGTGATGTCATGCATGTCACCGGTACGGCCGGTCCGGATGAAAACTGTGTCGGTAGAACGACTCCCAATTGAAACAAATTGGAAACAAACATCGTAGTCGGAGGTCCGATCTGGGCCCTGGCAGCTTCAGCCTGGCTTGTCCGATTCCTCATCGTCTTCTTCGTCTCTCAACTTGCTCTCGACAATTACATAGGCGGCCATGCATGCATGTTACATCGTATAACTCCTGAGTAAACCACTATCTGGACATTCGACATGGGACATTTCGCACGGAAATGACGACATTGGATTTGGTATTGCGAGAAGTCGAGGAGGACTAGAGGGCTTACATATGGAAACTGTGAAAAATATCGTGAGTGTTTTCTTCTATATATTAACCCACTGGTTGAAGGCTTCAATAATAAAAGCTTAACTTGCTAGATCAGGAGTGCTACTCCAGTGAGCATGCTCTAGTACCACACCGGCTTCGATGAATAAGGATACCTAGGAACACCGTTAGAACTTCGACTTCATTTAGAGCTCCTGAGGCTTTATCCGCAGCTGGAAACAAGCGGTACTAGGGCCCTCACTCGCACTATCTACCATGACTCAACAACGATGGGTGCTCTGTGTTACCTTACGATGACTTGTTCCCTGTCTTTCATCTAACTTCCCTGTCGATGAGGACGGAGCGAAGGAGGAAGGAGTGCACGTCTACGTTACGCGTGTTAACAGCTTGGCTGTCAAAGCACGAGCTTCGACTTCTGAGGGCGTAATTTGGATAAAGGAATAGGAACCTCGAAGCTTGACACTTTGCACGTACGATGTCTTGCCTTCGTTCCTTCAACTGCTTGACCCGCCTGAGCGAGCTTTGACACCAGCCCGCTGCACGGGTCTGTAGTTGACCCAATGGCCGCCGGGATTAACTCTTCTGAGTGCGACCGCACAGCATACACGGGTTATAACAGACCTACAAACGTCTCCCACGAGGGGCCACGACCACCTTCAGCTTCATGATGCAGATTCTTGGGATATCTTCGAGACTCAAGTTGAAGCCAATGTCGCTCATTGTTTGGACGCCAGCACGATATACTCCAGAGTCCAGACTCGAGGGATAGAAATGCGAGATCAACTTCACTGCTGTTCCTGTAGCAGAATAGGCGGACGTGTGTTCTTGGCCTTTGGCGGTTGCACAGGCTGGACGCTAGTGCGTTGTGGATTAGGTCGATCAAATTTGCATGCGCGAAACTCGCACGCTAATTTCCAGCTAATTAGCATGGCTTTTTGGGACGTCGAAATATGGCATGCGAATTAGTGTTAATTAGCACCTCAGAATAGAGCGCTCATGGAGGGTTTCTGTACTTACATCCGAAGTTATTCACTCAATATAAATGCATATAGACGTTAACTACAACTCAGCTTGTCCACTAGACATCAGTGCAAGGATGTTCGTATAACTATATGTACCTACTTTGATAAAGTTAGCATCAAGTGTCATAACCTAGTCAGAAACCTGGAAATGGAAACACTATGTGTCTGTGAATTTAGTGCAACAGGTCTTGTTGAAGCAGTACTTACTATGCAGATACTTTGACCAGAGAAGAACTGGGAGAGGGGGAGCAAAAGTGAAGTTGAAAGTAGGGAAATGGGTCAGCTTGGGCTCAGCATTGACATATAATATATGTTGGGTGCTAATTAGCACGTGAAGTACTGTACGATTTCAATCAATTCGGCGCCCATCTGAGGGTGTGACAGACCCAACCACCGAACCCTTTCGGCAGATCCACGAAGTATGTGTGACATTGCAAGATTTCGACGGCTGTCGAAATTTTAGAAGATTTTTTGCTTGATTTTTGCGATAATTTGAGGTAGAATACAAGGTTTAAAGCCCATTTATTTAAAATTATGGCACATTGACAAGAAAAATTGTATTTAACTGGTTTAAATCTCGCCCACAGGTGCGCGCTAAATCGGCGCTTAAATAGAACCTTTCGAACCTTTCGGCACTTTCTGCTGTGACACGTTATTTGGGCAAAATTTCGGTTCGTCAAAGGGTCTTGTGACATGTGACGCTCAGTAAAAACGGTAAGTCAACAAAGTTCAACTGATGGTCACCATTTGGTCAGTGATTAGGGAAATGGTC
>JASFCZ010000391.1:0-10546 GCA_036937155.1 Cyathus pygmaeus
TCCATAGTAAAATCTTCCCTTTCAAGACTGCCTCCGCCCCTCAAAATGCGACGGTGAATTCTCAGCAGCGACTACGGGATCAAAGGGCCGCCGCCGAACGCCGTGTGCGGGGTGTCATCGTAACCTAGTACTATAGTAGTAGTACATCTGTCAACTTTGATCCGAATATGAAATTATGTGTCGTCCTGTCCCCCAATCATTATTCGATCTCTATATACATTGAATGCAAGTATGATGCTGTCGCAAACTTATGTTCAGCTTGCGCAGTTATGGATTGATTTTGCACATTCCTTAAAGATTGTCACAAAGTTATCATTAGATACATTCGTGACGATGGATAGTTACATTCTCTTTATCTTACTCGCAAGTTATTCTCGGCATATAACCCAACAACGAATACATGACATGTCCGCAAGCTTATATACGCCTTACACATATCCGATAACCTGTTCGGCAGATGGTGAGCATGAAAATATATTGTGATGTTGTTATCATACTGTGTAATGTTGATATTCGTTCATGAGTCCTCCTAAGATAATAACTGTCTCATAGTGATTGCGGAAAAAGGGATGCCATATTAATCTAATGTAATCAGCTGTGATTCAGGTCATAATCTTGGGACAGATCATGATGATCACGGTGTCTCACAACGCATCATAACAGATTACATGTTGCGCCCGAATTTAGTGATGTCATCCCTCAATACTCTGAGCACGAGGCTGGCAGCATTACATCAATGTAAGGTGCATAGAATGACAGCTGACATGTACGTATTGAGGTGCGCATTGGGGGGGTATAGGCGGCTCAGTGAAGTGGCAGGGTTCTGGCTGTCAACAGGGCAAGCAAGCCATGGGATATCGAGCCCACACATCGAACAATGTTTGAGAGCGAGTGTCGTGGAGGTGGATGCGGGATGCGATGTGGAAAGGTCCTGAGGGTTGAAGTGGCACACATACTACGGAAAAGTGAGCGCGGTTGGCAAGGAGAGCTGTGATGGGGGTTAGTATGTTTATGGAACACATACACGCATACTCACCGATGGAGAACATGAAAGGCATAAAAATGGGGTGTTGGGGAAGGCTGGGATGGGTTGCTGATGTGGCCGCCGTTTCTGTCGTGATGTGACTGTCATAGCAAGAGGGTAGAGGCGGTGGGTGTGGCAAGGGTGTGGTTCCCGTTGTGTGGTTGATGTGGCTGTGGTCATGGTTGCTGCTATTTCCGTGAGTGAGAGTCTAGATGGATGAGTGAGAAGAAGTTGAACAAGATGGAGGGCGAGAGGGAGGAACAGGAGGAAGATGAACGAGAGGGAAAAGATGGTGGAAGAAGGAAAGAACGATTACATACCGCTGGCAGTGAAAATGTAACTGGCCAGAGTTACCCGGGTGATGGCCGGTCTGAGCCAGCGGCCTGTAAATTCCCATTATGCAAGCCGAAGCTCTGAGCCAGGCCAGGCTCTATGCCTCATGGACACATGGCCTGGCTTGGCTGAGCTTACAGCTTTAGGCCGGGGCCTGTAACCCACTACATGAGTATCAACACCATTGCCGCCATCTGACCGCCTGTGAAACTACATTTCCCATGCTCTTTGTTTTTTTGCTCAACAATCGCTGTCATCTAAATTGGGAAATTACCTTTTTGATAACTTCACTCATCGTTTGATGTGTTGATGGCAGTTGCAATCCCGCTTCCTCCATCATTGTGATGGACAGCAAGCACATATATATTACATTTCCACATCAATTCCTACGAATTTCCGGCCAAATTTTTGGGAAACGGTACAGCATCTAATGTTCCGTCTGAAATAGTGTATGTTACATGTACTACATAGAACCTTCATCATAGAGTAAGTATATTAATTTCTCTGTGTGTAGTAGTGAAAAATGGAGCCCTTCAACGACATGGCCCTATACCTTACCTGTTCAACAGCTAGGATAATTACCTGGGTTATGGGGAGTGGGGAGTGACTGTGGACCTTGCCTGTTGAATGGTGGGTTGATAACTTGTGAGGTGGCCACTGGCGGGGAGGGAGACAACTTGATTGAACGAAGGAGTCTTGAGAGGTAGGTCACATGAGGAAATGTGTGGGCAACGGGGAGTAAATACTTTAACTTATGCTGCATGCAGTGGAAGATGAACGAAGCTGTTTGTCACGTGACGAAATGTACAGGTGACAGGGAGTAAATACCTATGCTGTAGTATGCGGCAGGAGATTGAATGAAGATGTTTGTCACATGACGAAATGTATGGGTGACAGGGAGTAAATATGTATCTTACAGCGGGTTGATAATCGGGGTGACACCATGGTGGGGGAGCAATATTGAAATTAATTGTACATATTGTCGAAATTAACTACACATATTGCCGAACTGAACTTAACATCATTGACTCAAGTATGACTTGACTTTCTGTAAGTATGACTTGAGTGCGACTTGCATCAACTTGAGGACAACTTAAGCGACTCAAGTATGACTTGACTACAATATGAAAATATTTACTACAACTTGACTACAACTTGACTATGACTTTTACTACAACTCGACTACAACTTGACTATGACTTGACTATGACTTGACTATGACTTGACTATGACTTGACTATGACTTGACTGTGACTTGAGTGACTTGAGTACAACTTGAGTATGACTTAAGGTATCTCCTCGGAAGTGTCTAGATACTACGTCATGGCGATGTAGGCCGACTGCATGTTGTCCAGCTGATCATCTGTTACAAGATATAGGTCAACTGTATGTCATTCAGCTGACCATCTGTTGGGCACTCATTGAAAGTTTATCAAGTGTGCATAGACATGCAGCTGTGAACAGAAAATCATATGTTGGCTTAGGTTCTCCTCATCATAAGCTTATTGAGCATGCGTGGACATTTACAACTGTGAGATCATTTGATCCATGCATTGTAGTTTGCTTATAGTAGGTCCCCTATTCTAGTCAATAGATTATATTCCCTAGGTGTACTTATCTATCCTGTATCCATATATCTCTGAAGGTTATAAGCAATCTGCGATGGCACCCTACCAGGAGCCATTTAGGCATGCACTGTTTTCGAGTATCTGTAGTCGAGCAGACGAGTCATATAACATAAGTAGGGAATTAGAGAGGAGTGGCATACCATCCTCTCACATACTCATTTCCAGTCCCTAAGGTGTTCGCTTGAGCTTGATTTGTTGTCAATGCATGAACAGCCTCGATGTCGCCATATGATATATCACCAGTTCCAGAAACCAGGATATATTCCATGTCCTATCATGTAAAGAGTGGGGAGGTTTCGTGTATTCTCCAGTAGTCTTCATGGCTTCTTACTTCACTTTGGCTACCATTATTGGCAGCCACTAACACTCATCTAATACTACTAAATTTTGATTGGCACAATCTTTTAAGGAACCACTTACTAGCTGATATGACAATCACAAGCACTCATATACAGTTCGTGGTAGCACACTCAAATGTACTCACCTACATAACACTCAGAGACACTCATACCTCATATACATATAGACACTCAGCTGCACTCAGATATACATATATTTTAGGCACTCAGATACACTCATTTGATATTATAGACACTCAGAAGCACTCATATGCATATATATTATAGACACTCAAAAGCACTCACCAGCTGGTAGACACTCAGATGCACTCATCTGCACAAATATTGTAGGCACTCAGAAGCACTCATCAAACAGTAGACACTCAAATACACTCATTCATGTGGATATTTTAGACACTCAGATGCACTCATCAAACAGTAGACACTCAAATACACTCATTGATAGGGAACAGCATGGGTAATCCGCAGGTGTCCAGAGGTCAACCCGTACCCGTACCTGCCTAAACCCACACCCATGCACCCACGGGTACATTTCACAGCAGGTACTGCAGGTATCGGGTAACCCGCAGGTCCATGCAGCAAGTAGTAGACCATCTCGATACATTACTGACATTATATTTCAAGGATGGTACATATAAATAACAATATATCTACAATTCAATTCTGTCCCAACCCACTTTAAGTTCAATACTTTCATTCTCCTCACCATCCTTGTCAACTGGGACATGCGTAACTGCTCCAACATCGGAATCCTTGATGTATCCGAGCAAGCTCCAGCTTCCAAGGCAAAGCAGGGCATGTGTTGTCTGAGCAGAAAGGCGATTTCAGACATGAGAGAGAAGCAGCCTGCCTTTGCTAAAGACGCGCTCGACATTGACAGATGTTGCTTAAAAGTAATTAGTAGAGAATACAAGGAAAGTGTAAAAGTGCAAGGACTTACCCGGAATGCTCAAGTAGTCCAAAGCCATACAATAGAGGCACAGATACATGGCCTTATGTTTATGCCACCATAGCAATACATTCATAACAGACTTGGGGTCAGTCGATAAATAGTGTTCGAGTTCGTCTTGAATTGTCGATGAGGACTTGGCACATTTGAGAAGAAGATCAAACATGTTCTGGTTTGGTGTCGGATTCTGAAGAATAATGTATCAATGGTTACCAAGCAGAGGAAGAAAGGATTGTTACTCATGGAGTCCACCACCTCCTCGCAATCAAGACCAACATTCACCTCAGCCTTGTAATAATGCTTCTCAAACTGCACCCGCATGAGAGACTTAGTGGTATCGATCCAATCATCTTCCCAGCCCGCATTTTTGAAGTATTGAAGTTTGTATTGTGGATGTAGGACTGTCAAGTCGCATGAGCATAGGAGACCATGATGAGAAGTCAACTTACCCATTGCAATTCGGTACATTTCAGCTTCATCTATCTTGGAGTAATACCGGTTAAGTGTTTTCTTCGCGAGTCCAGCAGTGGTCTGAATTGATGAGGTGTGCTTAGTGTTTATCGCAGCAGCTGTTAAATGATCACTAATGACATCCATTACTGGAATCACATTTTCAAGGTTTGGGGTAGAGCGTGAAAAAAAGAGTGTCGCCTCTTTGAGTACCTGTAAAGTGAAGTCAATTAGTAAGTATTAATAAGCATTCTGCGGGATGGTTCTCACCTTCAAGATCTTACACATTTCGCTGATGGTACTCCACTCCTTCTCGCTCAGCTCATACTTGTCTCTAAGACCATTTGCTTGTTCACCCGTATATCGATCATATACTCTCCTGTAGTCAAGAACGAAACACAACATATCATAAGTAGAATTCCAATGTGTTCTAACATCGCGAGGAATTAGTCTGACATCCATCTTCAGCTCTTCAAGGCATGCTTTCCAGGCAGGAAGTAACTTGGTCGATGAATGGATTGTCTTGAAGGCAACCTTTCGTACCTTCATAAAGGTGAGTATACTATCATGACTATCAACATCTGAAGCGGGAGTGACATACCTTGGCTAACAGCAACTTTACAGGATGAAGACTTTCCTCTGCAACTTCACACTCAGCCTCGGTCAGTGCCGTGACCTCATCAACCCACCCATCGACATTGTCACTCTCACTCTGGTCAGCTGCAATCGGGTCTTCCAGAAGGGCTTCCTGAGTCATTCTTTCTTCGTCCTCAAGATCCTTTGATATGGCGTAGATTTCATAGTTGGGATCATCAGGGTCAAGAATTGGCTGGCCCTCTCGAGATTTAGGTGGAACAGGTGCGTTGAACTGCCTTACAAATGTCTGTGCGACCAGATTATTGATATGAAGGAAACAGCGAGTGTGGTTAACTTTGTTGAAGGAGTTCCACATCCCATCAAGTTGGTCAACCATAACATCATTGTTGGTTGCATTATCACATGTAATGGCTAAGATCTAAGTCTGTGGTCAGTATCCTATCCTATCTAGACGTAGTTGCCCTTGCTTACTTTTTGGGATACACCAAACTCTTCCAGGACTTGTGTGAACATTGCTGTGAGGGTTGCACCAGTGTGAGACTTGGGGACCTCAACCAAATCCAGTATCAATGAGATGGGATTTCCTTCGTGCTCGAAATGGACTGTGAAGGCGATATATGCATGGTGGTTTGGCACAGTCCATCCATCAGTACCGACATGAAATTTTCCCGGATATTTCTGGTATATTCCCTCAGTCTTTCAACAGCAACTCCAATCATTGACAACCTACCAGTAATAGATGTGAGATACATTGGCGGGTCTTTGCAAAGATCTGCCGGAGTGTCACAGCCCACTGTTGTTGGGTGAGGTAGACGGCACTCCGGGTGGCCAGTCAACATCAGGCTTCGAAATCCACGGTCCTCAACAATGCAGAATGGCCACATGCTCTCTGACACCCAGCATACGATCTCAGCACTGAGGTACATCATTAGTGCTAGGATGGTAATACATAAGTGAGGTTGCACACCATGTCTCCCAGCGAGTATGTTGGCGATGTGAGTAAGTGGCCTTTCCCTTCCCTGCTATAGCGAATGCGGCTGCAATTAATCCGTCTTTGGAATTAGCCAGAATACCACACACCTCATCAGCATTTTAGTACCCTTTGCTGCATCAACTGTCTCGTTACCCCAACACACCCGTGCATGCCTGTTCAAGTTACTCATCGAGTTGGGATCCTTAGTATCCTGGTAGCGACGAATGGTCTTTCTGCACGACTTAGCAAAGCATTTGAGTTCACGGTATTTATGGCCATTGTGGTAGTCAATAGTTGGGAGAGGGTGGAAGAAAGCATATATCGGTGATTTCCAGTTGTTCCTCATGTTATCTGAATAATGTTAACATTGCAATAGAGCAGAAATATCGCCCCTTACCCAGCTCGTTGTCTGACATTAAGTCCACCACATCATGGTCATTGTCAGTGCTGCTACTATCATTGTCCTCGTCATCTGTAACATCCACCATAGTCGTGCGTCGTGAGGGGGTTGCTTCAGTCAGAGCATGAGGTGCTTGTTTCTGTCCAAGACCTTGCAGCTCCTGTTGATTGTATGTAAGTCATAGCCATACACATAAAGAACATTACTCACTTGTGCTTCCAGGAGTCGAGGCATGGTTGCATTACCCTTTTCGGTGACAGTTGTTGGCGGCATAGTCGGTTCGGTGGCTTAATGTTAGGTGGTTTTGACCTTCTTTGATGGTGGCTGGCCACAGTGATGTAGTGAGTATGATCCTCAGTAGTAACCTCTAAATGGGGAACTTACTGTATCGGTGGAAGTCACCTCAGGCTTTCTCTTGGGTTTTGGCCTAAGCACATCCATTGCTACCATGCCTGCTTCGCTGCAAACAGGCTTATGGCCTGACCGCATTGTGAACTGCTCGGTCATGTTGATGTCGATAGCTGTTTCAGAGTATGGTTGTGTGTAAAATATGCAACACCTGAAAATTTTCAGTGGCTTGGAACTGAGTAGTGACATTACATAAGTGTTTGGTGTTTTTCTGGGCTTAGAAATGGGGTCAGTATTCGTTTTTGGGTGCATTTTTTCAACTCAGATGGATATCTAAGCAATAATGATGGGTTGGATATTTGGCGGGTTGCAGGTATCTAATGTCTAACCTGTACCTGCACCCATAACCCAGTGGGTTTTCCAAACCTGTGCTGTTCCCTACTCATTGAATAGTAGACACTCAAATACACTCATTTGCATGGATATTTTAGACACTCAGATGCACTCATCAAACAGTAGACACTAAAATACGCTCAAATACACTCATTCACGTGAATATTTTAGACACTTAGATGCACTCATCTGCGCAAATATTGTAGGCACTCAGAAGCACTCATCAAACAGTAGACACTCAAATACACTCATTTGCATGGATATTTTAGACACTCAGATGCACTCATCAAACAGCAGACACTCAAATACACTTAGGTGTACTCAAATCACAAATACCAGTTGCAGTTCACCACTCATACAAACAAATCAATGATCAATTCTACACTAATCCTCAGCCACCTCTACTATCCTTGAATGCTTCCTCTTCTTTCCTCCCTTCTTCACCTTGTCAATATTCTCAAAATACTTGTAATGTCCTAAGGAGGTTTTAACTGCCCATTCCTCCTTCTTGTCCTCCAAGATGTCATAGCTGTCTTCATGAAAAAACATCACTGTTCCTATACGACCAGGAGTGATGTTCTTCTTGCACTCCCATAAGGTTTGTACAGCTGGAGTAAAGGTGCCTACAAGATGTTGAATAACTCCAGAATAGAAGATGACGAAGTCGCCTGGCTGATAGCTATTTATTCAAAGGTTAGTATATGTATATGACCACAAATAAATTAAATAATTATGCAAACTTGGCCCCAAGTTGAGGAATGTAGAGTTCCCCACCGGTGTAGTTCCCAACCCCAAACGAGACAGATGGCCCTTTATCTGTACCATCACAGTGAAGCTCACCTTGGAGCTTGTAGATAATAGCACATCCAATAAATGAGCCTGGGTCTTCAGTTACCATCTTCCCAGCCTCAAAAGCTTGCTTATACTTTCCATACAAGTCAGGAAAGATCTGTTCGAAGTAGGCATTGATATGTCTTGAGATACAGAGAGTAGCCAGGTAATAGGATTTGACAGCTCCAAGAGTTTTGCCGGTTCTCGTCATCTTCGAACTAATGAACAAGCCCTATGTGCATATATGAGAATGACTAACATCAGATTCATAAGTAGAAAAGAAACTTACTTTCTTCTTCTGAGCTTGCATTATCCAGGCTTGAACAATATGGAATACACCACATTTTTCAAGCCTGCTGGTCAACTCCAATGAGAGACTATCCCTTTCCCTCTCCAGGTCCTTCCTTTGTCGTCGAGTGGCACCTACAAGTTTTGCCTTAAGATTATCAAGAAGAGCCTGCTCAGCTTTGGTTAGCTGTACATCAAAGGGCATATGCGTCTCTCCGGTGTGGCGAGCCCCATCGGGTGATAAGGCGATCTCAGTAGCAAGAGCCTGAGCAGCGACGTGATAAATGTAAACACGATCTGGCTAAAACAGAGTAGTTATTAGATGGGGAATATCAGGTATATACAAAGATTACTCACCAGGAACCCATCGAAAGCAAATTTTTCTCCATTCGCCTCCAGCAACTGCTTATCAGCAGCTGTTCGACCCATGTATTGCTTATCCATACTATCTTCATCCAAGTGTATGGTCTGAGAGGAGCCAATGTTGTCAATAACCCTGAGAAACAGTAAAAGAACAACTTACTCTTTGCTCTGCATCTGACTTCAGCTTTCATTGATGAGAACAGTAGGCCAAAATAGGCTTTCTGTCAGAGTCCATGAATAAAGCAGACATAACCTGTGTGTCGATGCTCTCCAAATGCTTGCACTCCTGCTGCAATGTTTCCATCGCAGATTTTCATTCAGCAGAACCAAGCTTTGAATGGTCAAGGGAAGCTAAAGTGAATGGAAGAACTATGATATCTGCCTGGTTGCTGAAGTGAGTAGCAAAGGCTGCAGACATTTGGATATCTATCTGTTCCCAGACCTGTGCAGACCTTTTCCTTGTGTTGCTACAGATTGACTGAGGAAGTTCATTGATCCCTAGAATGGGAGCCTTGACTTTGTGGGTGTTGGCAGCAGGCATTGCTGAGGAAGAGAGCTAGAATGCAAGCAAGGATGAGCAAAGTAAAGGTGAAAGGAAAGAGGATAAAATAGATAATGATCGATAACGATCTGTGTTGTACAGTAATTTAAACTCAGCACGTGTGATGTGCGTGCGTGAAGTGCTCATTTAGCGCACTCGTATAGCATGTGTGCGTGCTTGAAGCACCCATTTAGTGCTCTCATATAGCGCATGTGTGAAGTGCTCATAAAGTGCATGTGACTTGCACTTTAGCATGCTTGTAAAGCGCGTGCAACTTGCGCGTGCGTGAAGTGCTCGTAAAGCACATGCAACTTGCACTTTAGCATGCTCATATAGCATGTGCATGTGCATGAAGCACCCATTTAGCATATAGCACGCGTGTGTAGCACTCCTACATGCATGCACAAATCGCACATGCCATACGAGCGCACTACATGGGTGCTTCACACACACCGCTTCACATATGCACTATACGAGCACACTACATGGGCACTTCACGCATGCACACACACTATATGTTCATGCAAGCACATGTCACATGCATCAAACACATATGTTAAGAAAATGCCTGTTGAAGACAGTATGGATGTAGTTGATGTTGACTACGACTACAGTTGAAGTAGTATGTAAAGCATGGTATAACATAATTTATGGAGAGTAGGGAAAGCATGTAAATATATATAAAGCAGCACTCGGTGATAAGAAGAGCAGGGAGAAACAACAAGAGTTCACTTCCTTCTATGGAATTATCAGTATGCATAACAAAGGACAAGTTAGCTTAGAAAACTTACCGCTTGGCCTTTTTCTTTGGCTTTGTCACCTCCTCAGATGCAGTATCAGTGTGGTGTTTAACTGCTCCTGGAGACAATGAGCTAGTCAACCTCTGCTGGAACACCCATGTGAGGTCAGCTACAGCTTCAAAGAATGTATCCTGGCTTTTGACTAGGGCAGTGGTTTCAGAGGTTTCATCTAGAGCTGTCAACCACCAAGAAAGAGATACAAGAAGACAGAATAACCCTAGAGGACCTCCACAATACACAGTCCCCAAGTCTGCAGGTGGTTTACTGGG
>JASFCZ010000392.1:0-10521 GCA_036937155.1 Cyathus pygmaeus
GATTGCTCAAGAATTACCTTCCATTCTGGACCTGAGAAAGTGCCCATGGTAAAGATATTAAATGACTTTCTATTGATACAGAGGTTTGTTAGTATGTGATGTGGTTGCGAAGAAAGATGAGTCTACGCTCCTGGTGATAAAGTCCAGATAAGATGTCACTGTTATTTTACCGGATGATGTAACTGCGTTATGCGTTACCTTATGTACGCGCTCTTGTCGGAGTCTGATTTCATCGGACTCTCTCCTTACTACTTAGAGGTACACACAAGGTACACACCAGGCTCCTCAACCAGCACGCTCGGTCAAATAGAGGGGGGCCCCATCCTAGTACATATGTAATATGATATGAGTAATGATAAACAAACGCAAATACAACCTTCCCCTCCTCTACTTGACCGAGCGGCTGGCAAAATGTCGCCAAATCACGTGAAGCGCGAGGCGTTACATCAAAATTGTGACCACCGAGGTAGGTTATTTCACCGAATACATACCTCGAATAAAACATATGCCCATCAAATGCACCTCTTAATTTGGACATTACAATCATTTTCGCAGTTTTTATCGTGTACATGTAAGGAGAGTAAGTACTAAGCGCTATCAGAACATCTACATTCTATTCTACGATCTATGGCTCGCCGGACAGCCAAAAACGCTGCATCTCAAAGTCAATAACTGCTTTCACGGCGAAGGTCAGACAACTTACTATTGCGAAGTTTGGCAAACGCGCATGTTGGCTACAAATCAAGATTGCAAGGGCTCTGTATTTAGGAAAAGATGTCATAGGCTGCACGGCGACAGGCACTGGGAAGATGTTGTCATTTTGGATCCCACTGCTGTTGGCCCTCGATGAAGGGAAAGATCGCATGTCAATCGTTGTGACACTGCTTAACTTACTGGGAAAGCAAAACATCGAATTGTTGGAGAAGGCCGGAATAAAGGCGATAAGCCATATCGCAAGAGAACGCGACGGCAGAGACCTTTAAGGTGTGTAACATCAGATAAGAAATTAATATGAGAGATAACAACGAACATATATTAGGCTGTCGAAAACGGGGACTACCAGGTGGTAGTAGTCAGTCCCGAGCTTCTCACTGGCAATGCGCAAGTTAAGAAGTTGCTCGAGAACCAGAAGGTGGTGCGCCAGATTCTAAATATAATCATCGATGAGGGTCAGTGTATCAGTCAATGGAGTAGCTTCCGAAAAGACTACCTTTCACTCGGTATTCTTCGCTACATCATCTCCAATAAGATACCGATTTATGTTGCATCAGCAACACTACCCGATGCTGTACTGCAGGATGTTGTCAGGATATTACGGCTGCATACAGATGACACAGAATACATACTATGTTCGAACGACCGCCCAGAAATCTGGCTCAAGGTGCAATCAATGGCCCGCGCAGCCAACAGTTTCGAGGACCTAGATTTCATAATCCCAGAAGACCCCGTAAAGTTTGACAAAGATCCTAAAAAGTTTCTTATTTTCTTCGACAACACGAAAAAGTCAGAACGGGCAGCTCACCATTTACAATTACAACTTCCCGAGTCTCTTCGCGACAAAATCCCATATTTCCACTCGACAATGACACAGGAATATCGCGAGGAAAAGTTCGAGGCACTTCGCGATGGAAAGATATGGGGCCTATGCACAACGGATGCATTTGGGATGGGAATGGATCTTCCCGATATCAAACTGGTCGTCCAGTGGAAGGCTACATGTGGCGTATGTGCATTGTGGCAGTGATTTGGTCGTGCAGCGCGCAGAGAAGGAAAGGAGGGGACTGCGGTCTTGATAGTTGAAAGGAAAGATCAGGAGGTAAAACTGGGCCAGGATGCAGGAAAGAAAAAGAAAGCAAATGGTCAATGTGAAGTGCAAGTGAATCAAGAAGGGGGGGAAAGAAGAGGAAGGCAGACAGTGAAGCTGGATCAAACCCAAGGAAGCGGATTGCACTCACGGACAGGGTTCTGAATAGGGAACAGCCTGATGGAAGTGAGGACATTGCTTCTACAGCCAGTGATGTTGAAGGTGAGAATGATTTGCTGGAGCGGCCAGATATACGAGAGGAATCAGAAAGCGAGAACCCAGTTGAAGGTTTGACCAAGGAACAAAGGCGGGCAGGATATGCAGAGCACGATTGGAAAAGGAGTGCTGGACCAACAACAGCAGTCGAAATGAAGCGAGACATGGTGATACAGCCTGGATGTGCGATGCATGACTACATCAATGCTCGAACATGTGGTGTTGGGTGTCGCCAAGAAGTCCTAAACATTTACTTTGGTAACAATAAAAGACGTAAGTTCCTTCTACCATGAATATACAACATACTTACCTGGAGTTGTCCTAGTGTCTGATGACCACAAGCTATGCGATGCTACTGTGCCGTCTGGCTGTTCGCGTTGTGGACCAAAGTTCTATCCGGTGTGCTGTGACGTATGTGATCCTGATAATACTGGTGATATCACCAAGTCTACTGCAAAGGAAAAAGCTCGGAGGTCAACAGAAAAATCACGAATTAAGGCATTCAATGAAGGAGAAACTCACAATAATCTGAGGGAGGCACTGAAAACCTGGCGAGACGAAGCAGCACTAAAGAAGTACGGACTGGCGCTGTGCCAGAACCACGGTCTGTTCATCCTGATGACTGACATCATTCTTGATCGGATTGTTACGTGCACTCAGGCATGCAAGTTACCATCTGTCGATCATCTTTTCCGGGAAACAGGATGGCTGAAGGGGCTTGTTCTCGAGTTTGGTGAAGACATACTCCGTATAGTTCACTCTCACTTCCCTCCCCCTCTTCCTCCCCCTCCTCCAGTATCTCCAGCTGCTATCCCTGCTCCATTTCCTCTATCGCAAAATGCTACATCTTCCTCAAGCAGTGCTACAGATGCACCTGTCAAACCACCTTCACGTTGTAAACCATGTTCCAAACACACCATGCGTTGTAGCGCATGTGGAGAATTGGGGCATATCAGTAAGTAACTTATACTCTTACATTTATCAACGCTAATAATGATTTACAGGGTCAAATACTGATTGTAAATTGAAGGCAGCTGCAAATGCTAGCAGGCACCTAGGCAACATTGAGCCTACCAACGGCAATGCACCACCTCCATCACTCCTGGAGAACAACAAGAATGATGCGCCACAGCAAGCTATGGAGAATGAAGCACCTCAAGCCACACCCATCCGTCCACCACCCATCCATCATCCACAGCAGAACAATGAGAACGAAGCGCCGCAAGCCACACCCATCTGTCCACGGCCCCGGTGTTGTTCTAGATAATGATTATCTAAGGTGTTGGCAGGAAGTGACTTTATTCGTGCAAATACACCTGTGTTCGGGGAGATTGTCTAGTGACTATTCCTTGGAAAGGGATCCAATTTGGGTATACATTTTGTTGCATGAAAAGATAGGAACTATGGTCAGGCTGAGGCTGTGAAAGAAGATTAGCTTCCGTATTAGGAAGTATTGCTAAAGAACTAAGAAAGTGAAGGAATGGCTTCTGGGTTAGGAGGCCAACTACTAGATGGGGACTATATATGTGAGTGGTATCTTTGGTATGTAGGATGACTGAGAATATACTATACTATACTGAATGTGAGCAATGGTGTTGACTTGATAAGACTGAGTGAGAGGTGATTGGTTTCTTTGTTAGGAAAGCCGACAAATGAGATGATCAGTTTCTTCGTTAGGAAAGCTGACAAATAATGAGATGATCGGTTTCTTCGTTAGGAAAGCCAACAAATGAGACAATCAGTTTCTTTGTTAGGAAAGCTGACTGGTAATGAGATGATTGGTTTCTTCATTAGGAAAGCCGACAAATGAGATGATCAGTTTCTTCGTTAGGAAAGCTGACATCAATGGGGATGTTGACAAAAAACTGACTTCTACGTTGAGATGTATGAGGATGATAAGAATAGACTTCTAGAGCAAGAAGTATGGATGAAAGAAATACCACAATAGACTGTATTGGGGAGGTCAACTAAGAACAAGTAATAACTAGTGTAGTAATATTTACTTTACATCCTCACTCACAAATTAGTTTCATTTTAGATGGGAATTTACAAATTTGTGTAACATAGAAGATAACTTGCATGACTTGTACAAGTTGTTTGCAAGTTACCCGCAAGTTACCCTTCAAGAAACTTGCACAACTTGCAGGAACTTGCGGGAACTTGCGGGAACTTGCAGGAACTTGAAAATCTGTAATCCCATTCTGGGTCTACTATCACCAATCACAAGTTCGTTTTTATCAGTGGCTCGTTTTTGCGATATTCCCCTACACTCTGGTGCTCGATCAGCCTCAAAATTTTACATATATATTAGAAAGTTCACAGCATACAGAACTGTCGCTTTATTTTCTCAAAACAACACAATATTTTTACTTCATTTTAGGCACCGTCACCGTATGGCGGGAAAAAAACGAACCTCTGATGAAAACGAACTTGTGATTGGTGATAGTATGGTTTCTATGATATGATTCTGACAGGGCTCTTGACTCATCTCCGTCCTCTGGATAGTTTTGGCTATCGGATGAAATTTTGGAAGACAGTGACGGACGGTTGGAGGGACTGGAGCTAGGGCTCCGAGCGGCAAGCTGTAAGTACGACCTTCACCCACTTAGATGTGCGAAGGAGACAAACACATACTGACACTCCACCTTCGAATGATTTAGAACTCGAAGTACTATATGTGGTTTACTAGCCCAAGGGACCACTAGAAGCTAACAACAATGCGAGCTACACATGAAACCAGGACTTCAAGGTGCGCTTACCACTCAGCTGTTTACCTATTGCTATGGAGGCATTCTTGTTACTCAAGCAGGCCGTATCTATCGAGTTCAGCATCGCGTTTGAACTACCCCACTGCGCCCCATTGTTTCTCACCCTACCCAAGCACCTCAGCAACTGTTGTCCCCATTATCGATGCCTGTTACAACTTACATGCCAACCAAGTCGGACTGTATTCACATAACTCGACTACCGGAGGAGGGCTGATGTCGGAATCACAGGCATCACCATAGCTCAATCACATCAACACATGCAAAGAGCTGGTTGTTAATGCAATGTTGAGCTAAAGGAAGTGGCTGGATGCACCAGGATGGGAAGGCTATGCGGAAAGAAGTGCGGGGGAAGGAAAGAACATCTACCTGGTTCGAAACTTGCTATATCCTCAAGGTTCAATAGAGCCCAAGCCCATGCTCGAACCCCAGCCGAACGATCAATTTCACTTCCTCGTCCTGCAGCGCAAACAACTCAGCACTACGGCATCAGAGTGACATTCATATTCTTCAATTTAGTTGCATCCCAGCCCATGCTCAAACAGGCTCGAATCCTAGTGGAATGCAACGACTTCACCTCGTCCTACAGGATCATCCAGCTCAGCCATGCTGGGGGTGCCCTTCATATTCAACTTCCTCCCAAATGATCAAAACCCGATGGCCTGCGTGGAATTTACTAGGGGACAAGAAGGGGCGGAAGTCTACCTATACCCTGTCTCCTCCTCAAGTGCCTATCTACATATGGCTCATGAAATCCTCAGGCGCACGATGCCCCTCTTTCCCAGCTTCTTCTGACATGACATCCCAACGAATCGAATACAGGGAAGGCGAGAACGAGGGTCGATTCACATGGAGACTGGGGAATGTCAGTGAAGTGATTTGGAGTCTTCAGGTGTTGTTGACATGGGTCAGGAGGACGAAATAGGAGCCGGGAAGGGTGTTAAGCAACGGAGGAAGAGAGGAGATGGGTTGGGAAGAAAGAAACATCAGTGGCCTCGTGGGCCCTTGAACCCAAGTAATTTTAAGGTAAGAACGAACTCTTCCTTTTGTCTGGATAATTTAGGTCGGTCTTGTACGTGCACATACAGTTTGATGACATGCGATTGGATATTGAATAGTTTTCTGCAAGTAGGGCAAAGTTGGGGTGTCATCACCTTCTCCAGGCAGCTAATATGTAAAGCATCATTATATGACTGCGAACGGTATGATTATGGAAGTACCGACCTGTAGCAGAACATATGCCCGCAGGGTACTATTGTATGCAGTGATTTCTCAGAAGAGTAGAATTCTAAGCAAATGTTACATTCACTGGCAGTGGTGACTGTAAGCATGATGGAGTATGGAGGCTTGAATCTTGATGGAGGCCGAAAGAAAATGGAGGGGTTTTAATAACAATAAAAATCAGTTTGGACCCAGTCAAAACTTGACAAGGAAACAGGACGTTGACGGTCAATTAGTTGCTTGACCAAAGTTTGACCTTGATGCTCAAAGCAGAGCTTAGGCTTGACTGGTCCCAAGTCGAAGATAATTATCCATTCCCATCATCAATGCACGGGAGGACTAAGCACCCTAATGAGTGGCATGCCCCGTCATGATGCATGACTGGGGGGTGCCATCTGGTGCCCTGGGCGCAGAGAGTGTCTTGTCAAGCACTAAGGTGACTGCACGATATTAGTATCTTTGATTATGATACAGTATTGGTACCGAGTTTTCACTCTATACAATTGAACCAAAGAAGTGAAAGAGGCTACTTGGCAAAATATACTACTTGTGCTCAAACTTCGATCAATTTACAGACTTGACGAGAGCCGGTCAACGAGAGAACTGAGTCCTCAAACCCTTCCCCACCCATTAGACTGTGGGTCATCGTTCAGCTCGTCTGTCAGCACTGTGAAATTAGTAAGGAACGAATTCCATTCATGAAGTCTATGTGTCTCGGACTGTCAGATATAAATCTGACTAGTATCTAGGAAATCATGCACTCGAAGCTAGTAGGAGCACTGAGCCACATTGCCACGGTGTTATCGTCTATGGTGGCTTGTTAATGATAAAATGGATGCTCCGTGTTCCACTGTGAATGAGGCACGTGTTCATATGCTGGTGATCCTTGTACAGCTACAATTTCTTCAGGAGGAGACTCGAATTCGGCGGCCGTATGACTAAAGGAATATCTGAAACTTCCTGATTGCATGGAAGGCAAATGCAACAGTTCTCCAGAAATAATGTGTGCTGGATATTGTTGTCCAGGAAGGTTGGAGGTTGAAGGTATCATATCAGTATGATGGCTGCCGAAATTTGTAGTTGATAATTGGGGAAATTGACTATTTGTTAGGGAACTTTGATATGTAAAATGAGAATGCAGGGGAAGTGGACACCGTGTATCTGAGGAATGTAACTCAGGTGGTGACGATGAACTGGCAGCTGACGACATTCCGTCATTTCGAATGGTGCTTTGACTGTGATCCATTCCTCAGAACAAATCAACTCTCCATGATTAGTTAATTCATTTAAGATATCCCTGGAAAGATTAATAGTCAGAAATTGAGGGAAATTAACAATTAGACGTACATCATTGTCCCAGCTACTCGCCATCTACTCCTGTCTTCAGTACGGCCATGCACGATTAAATCCGTCTTTTAATAGATTTCAGTTCTGTTACTCCGCTTTGTTTAATGCCCAACATATTAATGAGCAACACCATGCATGCAGTTTCAGCAGCAAAATGCATCTATGGATATACAATGACCTTCGTATGCTTCATCTGCTGTTCCAAGATGAGAGAACAAGAATGCGCGGCGCTAGTGCATATGATGAGGGAAGGGATGGTGAGTGGAGATGGCTTTTTGTCTTTGGCTCCAATGTATGGACGATGTATGAGTATCTGGATATAATAATATCAGGTTATTAAAGAACCTGATAACTTAAAGAATCTATCATCTGTCTGGTTTGAATCCCAATGCACTAGTCATAGAGATTTTCAATATTTTTAACAGTCCCAGAGCGACAGTGTTATGCTCACAGTAATTTGGTAAGGAGCTAAGCCAACTGTTCAGAGCTGAGTCCAACTCAGCTACAATATGCTGTTCCCATTCCGGTAATATGAATGTCCAAAATTTGGTTTTGATCGAATACTGTAGAATATAAGAAATTGGGACTTTTCGGAAAGCTATAAACATACAATGGTATTCATCACAAATGATATAATCTTTTCTAGCTGCACTTGCTGAATGAAAGCAGAAACTGTGGAAGGTACACCTTCAGGCTGTTTGAACCTTTGCTTGGGGTCCGGATGTTCCCAGTACTCGTCGTCGCATTCTATAGGCATGTCAAGATCAAAGCTGTATCCGAGAAAACTATCAGCCATTACTAAAGAAACATCATCTCTGGACACACTTGTCATATGACGTCGCACTAGGTAGCCCAAGTCTCATACTGGAAATTATGTCCATAACAACGAGAACCCAAAATGCCCGCTTCCATAACTCATCTTCAACTGTTAGCTTTTCCAGTGGTACCCGCTGACGATGCACCCCTAAGCCCTGAGCAAGGCGAATGCCGAAGCCTATAAGAATCCAGACTGCTTGGGGTGCATACCACCCGTGAAGGAACAAAGCTGCAAGCTGAATACGGAGAACATGTTATATATGCAGATAAACACTAGTCATCAAGGTGCTCACACAATATGATTGCAGATCATACAATATCGGGGCCTCCTACATGGCCTGCTTCACAATCCTCACTTGCTTATACCATTTCCATCCCATCGAGAGTGGTGTCTCTTCTCCGTCAGCTAAGGTTCTCTCGTCTATGTCCTCCGTATATCGAGATCCAACAGTGCATACAAGGAGGAGGATGCCTCCAAACCCTGTATCGTGTAGGTGAAGATCGTTCGCAACAGCTCGCTCAAAAGTCGGCCTGTGAAGGAAGGGGAAAAAGAGGTTAACATGTGCGAAGTAGACATCTACCAATTTCCTTATGAGGTCTAGAGGAGGGAATGTATAGTCTACTATCTGTGAATTATCTTGGTATTTCTCCCACTACAAAAATCGGAAATATGACTTTCAGTGAACTGAAGCATAAGTGGCAATGTAACTCACTGGGAGTTTTCCCCAATACAACAGTCGTCTATTCTGTAGTAAAGAACATGTAATCGGAATTCCCTTGGTGTATTTCTCCTTCATTGTCATAGTCACATTAATAAAGGAAGCCTCGCTACTTTTTCTCCAAAACCTCCTATGATGTTTATTAAGGGACAAGTGCTTAGTCTGCTCCACTATATTAGATATTTCTTCATCTTCGTCGTCTCGGAAGGAATCATCATACGATCGAAGAGTAACAGAAGCAATCTTGTGTATTAAGTCGGACAATGCATTAGGAGGACCTGCCTTTACAGAAGGTAGTGGTGAGGGACCAGTGAGCGGAGCCGACACGGATATGGTGCGCGTAGTTGATATGTTGGTAGATATTTTGCATATTCCGGGTTGACAGGGAAAACAAGGTCGTGTAGATCCGCTAGATCAGGACACAACTGAAATGCATCATGAAGTGATAACAGGTTGATGAATTAAGTGATCGTACCTTTTTGACCAACCCTTCCATGATATCAAGTCACTTTTCAAGTCGATCAACATATCTACGGTAAGTATGAATTTCCTATATCACTAAACTTAGTGCTCCACACTTACCCCTCAGGGCGACCTCGCTTCTGTTGACAAAGAAAGAGCTCTCAGTTACATCTCAGAAGAGATTACATACTAACATACACCCTATGTCCACTGTTATATATACATTCCTCACTTTGTTCAATGCACGCTGAACACTTGTATCTGGGTGGTTTCTTCCCGTCACCTGAGTAACGAATCATGAGTAACACCCCAAATAGTAGGATGTTGTTGTAATGCATTACATCGGGCTAGAAGTGATACATCAGTTGCTTTCCGAAACATCGACTGAGAAGCGTACTCTTTTTCTTCCTACAGCTGTCACATGCATGCAATATTATCTTTCTCTTCTTCATGCCAGAAGGAATGGAGCTGTCTTCGTTGTTGGAGGACATACCAGAGGTTGATAGTAAAAATGTACAGCAATTTCGCAAGGTGGGAGAAACGTATGTCAACTCGTGCTCTTAATTGTGGTTTGGATTACGTGATGGATTCCCAATTTCCCATGCCGAAATTTGACTAGCTTGCCAATAGCAAGCACAATCTCATCGTCGGCACTTGGTCAGCGCAGTTGAAGTTACTTGAAAGTTGAAACATCAATGCATATCAAATAATTATCAATGATATTGGCATTCTCCGAATTCAACAATTGAGTGGTGTTCAAATGGTGTCTATCTTTTACCAACATTCCCTTCTCACGACATGTTCATGTAGATCTCCACCTGGTGCCCTAGGCTACTATGAAAGGTGGTCATTCTATTCGTCGACCTTCAATTCAAACTTCAATTCTGTGGTCTGTCTGATCAGAGTTCGGTGATTTTTGAGGTGGCAGTGGCGGTCAAGTACTTGGCAGTGGCCGCTCAGCCCGGAAAGAACTGGAAATCAGGGTCAACTGCTTCTGAATTGTTCATAGTAAGTTACATCAAAGTTACATAGGAGATCAGAGAATATAAAATCCGAAGGTGAGTTTTATGAGATTTATGACTTATCATGTACATTGTAAGGAATGCGCCCAGCCTACACACGGATTAGATAGAAATAATTACATAATCTATTCCGTTGCCTGCGCGCAATC
>JASFCZ010000393.1:0-10519 GCA_036937155.1 Cyathus pygmaeus
TTCAGAGCGACTAGTATGGGTGTTCCCTTACATTAAAGAATGCTCGGTCATATATCCTTTTGATGGATATCTGAAGTGAATCTTGAACTGCAATGAACTGTGATTCTGAATAGAAGTTGTGAAGAGCTACGGAACCCTGTGAAGAGCACAGCGGAAGGTGTTGCACCCGTAGGTCTACCAGGTCTTCGTTAGTTAGAAACATGAAAAGAAGACACTAATCAGTTGTCATCAGAATTGATACTACTATCAGAATAGATTTATGACTTACCATTCGCCTCAAAAGACGTGGTTCAGTTGGGATGGTCCATCTCCTTGGGTGGTTTGGGGCTAGTGTAAATCCATCAGAAGCCAACCTTGTCATTGAAGCACAAAGCCAAAATGGTCACTAACCCTCTTCCTCTTCCATGAGACCATGGTCTTACAGGCTACCAGTGTCCCACCTGAGTGTGTATTTGAGTGCGACTCCAGTGCTCTATTCTGGTATGAAAATTGTTGAGGCAAGAACTCAAATGAAATGGAATAGGCGGCAGTGGGTGCTTACCTCTTTATTGGCTGCCTGATATGAAAATTGTTGAGGCAAGAACTCAAGTGAATCAAATATGTGGCTGCACTTATCTCCACAGCAGCTTTCACCCACATAGACCGACAGGGAGTTTTGTGTTCTGCACTGTTTTTTGAAGCAGTAGGAGCAGTAGGCATTTTTGTAGAAAAAGTGGGGGAGAAGATCACAAGAAACACTATGAGACTGAATGACATTCACAAAACATTCATTTGTATAATCAGTTGTCACTGGGATATATATAGGCAAGTGTATCTCACACATGTCTGATTGCTGCGACAAGGGGCTTCATCACTCGCCAGTTACCTGTTCAGTTTCTTTCCTCTCTAGCATTTATCCATGGCACAACTAGTGCCGATTGTCTGTGACAATGGCACAGGCTACTTGAAAGTTGGGTATGTTCCATAATAGTAACAGGTATTAGTAGCAACCCTAACGCTTTATCCAGCTTTGCGGGAAACCCAGAACCATTATTGTAATTACTCTTTGGCTTCGTATCTTATCGAGTTCTAACTTCAATACCTTCAGTGTGTTTCCAACTGCTATAGCTGTCCATGGTACAACAGCACAATCAGCAGGTCGTGCACCTCCAGTCCCCAGTAAACCTGGCCACCTTGCAACTAAGCGTGGCATTGAGGACCTGGACTTCTTCATCGGCAATAAGGCTCTTGCCAATGCAAAAACCCCTGGATATGGAGTTCATTATCCAATTCGCCACGGAATGATAGACAATTGGGATTACATGGAATGCTACTGGGAGCAGACGATCTTTAAGTATCTATGTGCAGAGCCCGAGGACCATCACTTCCTCTTAGTGCATCCCCCTTTTCTAACTTGTTTCCTTTTGTTCATACTTATTGAACTTTAAAGACTGAACCACATCTCAACCCTCCCGAAAACCGTGAACAAACAGCAGAGATCTTCTTCAAATCCCTCAATATCAAGGGTCTCTATATTGGCGTCCAACACTCGCCGCATCTTGGGAATCCAAATGTGTAACAGATCACACCCTCACCGGTACTGTCATTGACTCCAGTGATGGTGTCACCCATGTTATCCCTGTGGCTGAGGGTTTCATCATTGGGAGTGCCATCAAGCATATTCCTATTGCAGGACACGATCTCACTTAATTTGTACTCAACCTTATGTGAGAATGGGATGAGATGGCCACTGTTCCCCCAGAAGATCAGATGAAAGTAGCAAGCAAGATTAAGGAGAACTACAGCTACGTGTGCCAGAATATTGTACGCTAATTCAGGAAATACGATGAAGATCCTCTCAAATACTTCCAGTGATATGATGGCGAGCATAGGTAAGATACATTGTTCTACTATATAATTAAGTCCATTAATATCTACTTGACTTGTCTCTCTCAGCAATACTCCATTGATGTTGGCTACGAATGTTTCCTCGGCACAGAAGTATTTTTCAACCCAGAAATATATCCTTCAACTTCCTCACCCCCCTTCCAGAAATCGTGGATGATGTCATCCAGCAATCACCTATCGATGTTCGATGTGGACTATACAAGGTACTTGGCCATTGTTATCTCCTGTATATTAATATCTGAATATCTTTAAGAATATCATCTTGTTTGGTGGTTCTATGATGTTTCACCATTTTGGGCAGAGGCTCAAGCACGATCTCAAACAATTAGTAGATAGATGATTGGATGCTAGTGTCAAGGCAAGCAGTAGTACACAGCAGGTTAGCAATATAACTTTATTACAGGATGTCACCTGCTGACTTGAACACAGTCATCTGAGGTTGATGTCAATGTCATTTCGCACAAGAAACAACAGTAGGTCTTCTTTGTAACAGATGTTGCTCATACTGACTTTCCCGTTCAATAGATTTGCTGTCTGGCATGGTGGAAGTCATTTGGCTGGCTTGGTATGACAATACTGGACACTGGTAGCGGTATAGTCCTATGAGCGATGAACTTCGCATCTCAGGAATCCCTAGTGCTCCGCTCTCAACCATGATTTACTGCTCGACCTCAACATTATATGGTCAGAGGTACATTCTGGGATGCGACAAGTTGCCTCGTCAGAAGAATGAGGCAACATGACTGAAATTCAGAAAGGGAGGTTTACGATGGATTCTGAGCATTTGGGAGATATCTGGTGGGAGCACTATGGGCTTTGAAGGTTGCGCTAGACGAGCCTGATGCGGTGATGATGAGTGTGTTGCTACGAACACCGAAATGCTGATACTAGATGTCAAGCAGATGGCAGTTCAACTTGAGTTTAGACTTTCGGTGGACATTTGTATTGAGTCTTTTTTACATCTGACAAAATGATACAGCTCACCAGTTGCTTTTGCAAGAGCAGAAGCAATGTACAAATGGGAAGATACACAACATGCAACATCGTTTCCCTACATAGTCACCAGCAACGCCATGATGACACATCTATTTCAAATCCACCAAATGCATGAGATTCCACTACATCCACCACACGCAACTCATATTTTGACATGCTCTCCCGCAATGGCCAAGCTCGATGATCCGTTGCCAAAGCTGAAGAGATATAAAACACGACAAGAAGAGCAGGATGCTGGTATTCGAGCTGCTCATACTCTAATGGTAAATGTTAGGCATGACTGGCACTCTGCCTCCTACTCCCGCAACTCATACAGGTCGACCAGTGGATGTACCGGCCATCTTGTACTGAGTTCAGCAGCCCTGCTCCAAAGCATATTCTGATATATGACAAGATGGCAGGAATGTGAGGCCGTGCAGATGAAAGACAAAGTGGGGTGGTGGATATATGCTGTATATAGTTCTGGTGAGGACTCAGTGTACGGATGCAGAAGAACATCGACAAGGACTCACCCACCACCCACTTTGCTAATGCACTTTTCCCTTGGCGAAGCACTTCATGCATGGTATAGTCTTGAATATTTCGGGCATCTGTGGCCATCGGAGCCATTCATGGCTCAGAGTCTAGGAGATATGGCAATGCGTGTCATCGGTAAGTAACCGTACATTTACAGCAGCTCTGTTTGTCTAATTGTTGATGCATGCAGGTGCCCATGTTATCCAGAATGATCACTGTTCAGCCCCCAGCTCTGATAACTGACCATCTTTTCTTGCACTAGTGGATGGGCATAGGACCTAAGATGGTAACTATACAATGTACATAGCCATGAATCATGGGCAAACCGCCTGACAGGAGATCATTAATATGTCATTTCTTGAACTTGGGTCGCCAATTTCAAGAAATGTGTAGGTATGTTCATTGTTCACAAACACTAAAACACTTTTGCTAACTTGTAGGTTACTGACTTACTGCATATCTAGACCACAACTAGAGAATGCTACCGGAAGCATGCAGTCGAAATACTGGACGCATATCAAATACATATTTTCTAATCTATTTGATTTTAGAAGACCTGTAATACTCTGTAATCAATCATCAACTTCTTGCCAACTTTTTTTTCAACCCAAGATTGCACATTTTTCCACTCTCTATGTGCTGGTCCACTTCAAATATGCCTTGGACTCTGGAGGCAGAAGCTTTTCAGCATTATCGGTGGTGCTGTCACCTGTGAAAGCACCCAGTACTCTCGAGTCTCGAGTCTCGACACACTCATACTGTTACGAATCATACAATTCTGATTGCTTGAGGGATGCGTGCTGTGCATATGGGGCACTTTTGCTGGTCTTCAGAGTCACAAGTACTGGAGGGGATCTGGTACTCAACCACTTGCTTTTGGTCATGAGGTGTCAAATGTGTTCATACATGATTGTTACTGCGAGTTGTGCATCGATGATCATGCCCTTTGCAATGAGTGGATGAACTGAACAATCCCAGATAATACTGTCTCACTCCCTCGCAGTAGTCCTCCAATACTGGGTGAGCTTGCCACTGACGGTATTAATGGACTGATGACTGGTGCTTCGGCAAGTGAGTGACCATTATGCATAGGCAGAAGTATTGAAATAGGACTTCAGTTGTGTGCTATGAGAGATATTGCTTTACACGACTACATTACATTGGGCTAGCAAATCATGGGATAAGTTTGATCCAACAGAATGCCCGTTTATAGGTTGGTCATAGGTGATACCGTATAACCTGATCTTATGGCCACCAGTGATTTCACATCATTAGACTCATCAATTCATCTACATATTCTCCACTTTCAATTCTTGTCTAGCACCCTCGCTGTTCTACGTGAAGTGCAGATTTTAACATCTCTTGCTGCTGTCGTCATAACACATTGCCAGCATCATTCCTGACTACATTTTTGAGTTGAACTTGTTTGGTTGCTGGCTAACCACAACAAAGCTATCACTGTTGACAGTTGTCTTTCAATGTCACGTGTACCTTCTGCTGTATTTTGAAGGCGTTGAAGTTCACTGAGAGAAGCACATTAAGTACTTGAACTAATGCTTCATTCTACTTCTGTATGATGGCTGCTTTGGGTAGGTCCTCATCCACACTGTGATCAGCCATGTATTGACATCACTTTAACCTAGGTGGTTAAGTATGTGTGCATCACCAACATAATCTATATCCAATGTCCATGCCTTTGTTCTCATCCTTATAGGTTGCTTCTCCACTGGCAGCTGCCTCTATGTCACTTACTCCCTTAGTATTTATCAAATACTTAATATGAAATTGTCAAACACATAGTTGTTGTAGGTCACAGATTGCAAAAAAGGAGATTCAAAAGTGATTATTGACAGCGAGAAAGAAAGAAAGGATTGAGTAGGAATGAGAGATATGGAGGCCATTAGTTTCTGGGCTATGATCATGGGGGTTAGATACCCTCACTCTTTGTGCCACTCGAGCTACTACTATTCGCCTCACCAGCATTGACAGCGTCCAAAAGCTCCGCTTCAGTATCCTCTTCACCCTTGCCATCCTCCTCGACCACCTCATCCTCGACACCTCGATCTCGCCATCGCTCTCTGTATCTGTATCTGTCTTGTCGACATCCATGTGCCCCAGCCCCTGGGGAGCGAGATGCCAACAGAGATCTCTTGATGCTCAGATGTCCATTTGTAGGATGTGGTGCTGAAGGTCGACAATTTCATGAGCTCGAGTGGCGGCATAATAGTCTTCATATCGCTCCAATCATCAGTCTATCCTCATGGGATGCAGTAGTGCAGTAGCTAGCTGTCGGAGTATGTAGGCACATGAGGGCAGATGCAAGGTTTGGAGAGGGCAGAAGCGCATGTTCTGTGTTGTCCAAATGACATCATCCTTGCACTGAACCAATCCAGTATGAGCAGACGATGGTACAGCGTGCTGTCAGGAGGAAGGCGATTGAGGTCCCTTGAGGGCAGAAGCAGAAGTAGCTGTGTGTGTTTTGTGCACCTGATGTCGCGAGGAGCATGTTGACATGATGGGGGTAACAACAATGACGAAGGCGGACAGGTATCAGGGTGGGGACACAGAACATGAAGGGCTATACCAGCACTATGGAAAACAAGGGAGGGAGGGATGACTTTGTCGAGCCAACAACACATAAAGTGAGATGTGACTGCAAGCTTCGTGGCATGTCACCACACAGCACATTGAGAATGTGTTTGGTGGTTGATTTTTGGGTGTCCACCAAGTGGAAACATCAAACTCCACCCTTTACTGCAGATGGATTCTCGTCCCCACTCCCTTCACTCATCTCTTCTCTCCCAGCAGGACGTAGTTGCAAAGGTGCAATATCAATCATGACGATCTCAAATGGTTTGAGTCCTTCTTCTTCGGACATCAGGATAAGCTACAATGTCGATATGAAATCCTATAATACCGATATGCCTAGCGCGATGTATGAATGAAATCCGTTCTGAGAGTACAAGCGTAAGAAACTTCTGCGAAATGAAGTTAGCATATGAAAAAAGACAGCGAAAGACTACAAACCAACACTATTCACCATGACGACACCTAATTCTGCCCACATTTCCCAATGGCCCATATACAAGAATCTACCCATCCATCGAACCATGAGCTTGAGGACACAGTGATGGTACTTGGAAGTTGAAGCTTTCGGACCTTTGAGCAAAGGAAATGTTGGGGAGACACCACATTGTCGCTCTTCACACCAGCCAAGTCAACATTTCCTCCCTTCTATTCTAACTTGTCTTGTTGAAGAACCCATCACCTTGCACTAAAGACATCAAGTGAGCCCCATTGCTCCAACGAACACTCATCAACCTGTCTGTCCTCCAACCTCTTGTGTGGAGGAAGCCGAGGGGTGGTATTTGAGGGTTTTTTTACTGCGAGATGAGCACTTGAGTGGGACCAATGGGCTGCGTAGGGAGAGCTACCGAGGACATGGTTGCAATGGCGCATTCTGGCAACCTGGTGTTGAATGAAAGTCTGAGACATATATCATGGAAAAGTGTAGCAAAGCAGGGGATAGGACCTGTACTAGGCTTGGGTTGTATCTGCTCTGTGGACTGGTAGAGCAATTGTGAGAAGGGATAAGATGAGAAGGGGAAACGATGTACATCTGGGTGCCTCCTGTCTGTGAATGACGAAGCCGCTGCCCACCGGCATGTTTGTCCTTGTATGAATTGAGTTATTGTGTAGTTTGTTATCTACCCCAGGTAGTTAAGCAATGCGGGCGCAGAAGGAGAGGAAATCACATACCAAGCACTCTTTCAGCAACTCTATGATATGTGAAATGGAGAACATCTTCCCCAGCATCGAGGTATACCATCTATAAGGTTCGTTGCATCAGCAAGAGGTGCATGTAGAATGATAGTGATAGCATATAACATACTTGCACTGTATTCTAAACTTTTTGCTCTCCTTCACCATTTGACCCACGAACTCTACCTCCCCTCCTGAGCATATCATCTCCACTTCTGCCCCCGTGCATGCCTGTCACTTCACCGTCAAAAGCATTACATAAAGGGTGGAAGGGGCATGTATGGAGTTGGGGGTAGGAGCTTGTTGTCGTCAGCTGCACGTGTTATCTCTTCATGACTGCTGTAGAATGGTGGGTTGCACATCATGAACTCGAAGCTATATAGTCTGTGTGTTAGACAGTGTAATATATGAGTGGAGGTAAGAAGATATATATCATCCCTTTTGATTCATCGAGGGGGAACTTGATAGGTTTGTCTGCTTCAGCCTTTCATATGCGAATGTGGGTGGAGAGGTTGTTTGAGTATATGTTGTCTTCGGCAAATTCATAAGATTGTGGGTCGAGCTCTACAATGTGTACTTGAGCAGTGCTAGCTGGAGTGGAGGAAACAAAGTACACACCAGTTGCCCCCATCTCCCACATTGGTTTCAAGGCAGTCGCTAGAATGGGGTAGATGGTTGAAGCACCCGTGCCGCTAGAGACGCACTATAAGCTCATGACATGGAAGAGAGCAATGTAGAATATGCACATATCGCTGCCACGAACTACCTTGACACAATTACTCGCCAGCTCCAAATCCACGTTAACAATATCCTGGATCTAAAGGACGTAATTCATCCTGCTGGGCTGTCAGATCAGGTTGGTGATTTTTATGAACAGCTGGGGTACCTATTGGGAAACATCAGTCCACAGACGACTTCAGGGAAGATGTATACACGTGGGTGGACAGAGCCTATCCTCAGGCAACTTCAGCTTCACAGTTCACTCCAAAGTCCAAAAAACATATTGCCTCTGTTAGTCATCTATTCTGGTAATCTTTCCGAGTCGGCAAGGGGGATTTCGGGGATGAGATGTGGTATACCTTTGTGTTTCTTTGTTCTGGAAGTCGATAGATGTGTAGTTAGAATGCCAGATGAACCTAATCGAATGAATGAGTTTCAAAATGCTGGATCCACTGGGGGCCTAGGGTTACCTTGTCATGTCTCTTATCTTATCCTGTATATCTTATCATGAATCTTTTCGAAAGAAAAGATTCACATGCCTTAAGAGCCTTCCACCTCTTCATGTGCAACTTGAACTGTCTCCTCAATCTCTTGCCAATCTTTCTCTTCTTTCTTTTTTTCTTTAGAATAGTCAATTGATTTAGCCTCTAATCACTAGTGTATGTGCGTAATTTTTTATAAGTAGTACTTATGTAGTGAACTGTATCAAGCCTGTATCACTGTACAGTGTGTGTATCCTATTCTTGCACTAATATATTTTTGGCTGTCGTTTCAAGTGAGGCCTGATAAGGGGGCCTATGGATTATAGCAAAATAAAAGTAGTGCAGAGCAGTGGCATGTAATAATAATAAATACAAACCAAAGCAGATGCCATGTAGCAACCGTTTACAGACGTCCACCCTCCAACTACAGTCTACCTGGGTCCTCTATATCCGAGTTGATGTTGAGGTGGTTGAATGTTGATGGAGGGAGGAGCAACACCCGAAGTGGTGGGATTCAACCATGCAGGAATTGTTCCTGCAGAATGGAAAAGGAATTAGCTGATGAAATGTACAGAAAGCAACTAGTAACTACTTACCAGACAAAAATGCACATGACGGATGAAATGAAATGGGAAGAAAGAACCTAACCACTAGTGTCTTACAGGTCCCAGCCTAAAGCTGTAAGCTCAGTCATGGATAGCCTATGGGTATCTCAAGCTTCACCTGCACCCATACCCGTCAAAACCCATACCCATTCTGGTGGGTACAGGTTCAGGCAGGTATAGGAGGTAACAGGTAACCTATACATTATATGCTGCACTAACTTATCTCACCCTAGTAGCATTACATTTCAATACTTGTAGTACATACATGAGCTAATAATACAATAGCGACAAAGATGAGTATCACAATACACAGAACACTTTTCTGACGCACACATAGAGCCATGGTCATTGGTATGCTCCGGGATGCACTCCCACACACACAAGCACACACTAGAAAGTGGTAAGTACGATGGGGGATTGTGAAATAATTTAGAAAGCTGTCAATGTAACGATGATAATGTACAGTAGACAAGTGTACAACACAAATACATACCGGCGACTACGAAGGGTTAGGAGACAATCGCTTCAAGGAGGTCTTTCTCAGCCTCGTCGAAGTTGATTCCACTCCAGATGGCATTGAGTTCCTATACAAAGATGAATATGTGTGAGTAGGGGGTCTTGGTTAGGCATGGTGGTGACCCGAGTTACTTGGTCATAGGGTTCAAGCCCTGCAAAGGGTGATTAATGTTTAGATGTGTTGAAGGATTAACAGAAGGTACTTGTAACTCAACAGCCCTAACTAAATACTGGCAGTGGTGGTCTTGAATTCCTTCTTGAAGTTCTCAAAGTTTCCAAAGGATTGCACAATTGCGTTTTTAGAGTACCATCCTTGAGTACACCACCATTTCCCTTACCTTTGCTTTGGACAGGGACGAGGTTCTTCCAGAACAAGGAGTGGTTGATATGTCCTATCAGTGATCACTACTGCATCAGAAATGCCACTCACAATACAAATGTTCGACTTACCACTACCACACATGTCAGCGAGGGAACATAATATTCATTGTCGGGGTGACAACAGCCTAGACATGGATGAGAGAGCCACTGTAGGATGCAGCTGCACACTCGTTGACCAGGTGGTGGAAGTAGGTGTGGTTGTGACAACAACAGCCCAGATGCAGATGAGCGAGCTGCTGTATGATGAGTGCACACTTGTTGATGGGGCGATGGAAGGAGATGCTTAGTTGAAGTGGGAAGAGGAATATGTTCAGGAGGCATATACGATAGCTGCACTGAGGGTATATGGTCAGTAGGTAGTACCAAGCAGATCATGGAAATGTGATGTACATACGACAGTACACAATCACAACCTGCCAAAATCCTTAGCCTGTGCCAGTCCAACCTCTGCCAACGCGCCGCAAACACCCTCGCATTCAATTGTGTATTTTCCACTCATCACAGCCATCAACGTTAAAGACGAAGATCAGACTGGTTATCTGGCCAGAGAAGATGATGTTGTAGCCTTTGATGGATCGCCTATAAGTACATCAGAGGCTTCAGCAGCTGATATGCTATCTTGCGATTTTCCGATAAGACAAGCTGAATGACTCG